>CAWUFW010017981.1:0-240163 GCA_963921515.1 Calotriton arnoldi
ATTGTGCTTCGTTCAGTTACGTATTGCTGAAGATTTTGAGGGTTACCAAAAGGAGAACTATAAAGGGTGATAACAGACTTTAGTTACATTAGAATTCATTTGTTGATGGTACCATACTAATTTCAGGAATTGTGGTGTGTTCTAAGGTGATTTTACCCTGTGAAAAACCTTCTGCTGGGATATCATGAATCATGTTTGAGAGAAAACTATTTTCACATGCTTGTCCCATACAGTTTTGGAAGGTGCCCCAGAAGCTAAAATGAGAGCATATTTTCTGTAAATTCACATTATCTTTCTCACTCATGTGAGAATGAAGTCTGACATTCTCAGTAAAACATGTACATCCAACAAGGGCAGAGACTCCTTTGTGTTCTACTGCAGCTTCCCAGAGTGTTCTAAAGAACAACTAGAGTGCTAACAGCCTTACTTATGACAAAAGTATGGCACACCTGAAGCCATCTTGATTGGAATAAACTGGTAACACTTAAACAATTTAATTTAAAAAGGAACAAAATGATGGGGTTCATTTTGCCATAGAAATTATGGTTAGTGCTGCAAAAAGAAAATTTAGTGCATGTTTTAAGTGAGATCTCAAATCCTCTTCTATTTCATTAGAAAATTCTGACATGCAGACTGAAACAATCACTTTCAATACCAGCAGTAGACTTCCAGTTAACTCCTTGGTGAGCAGTAGCTTTACTACAGTGATCTAATGAACAACTAGAGTGCTAACATTCTGAATTTATGGCAGATGTGAGACACATCTGAATGCCTTCTTGATGGAATCAAAGTAAAAAACTGAAAGCATTTCCTACTGAGGAGACTGCAGTAAATGAGGAAATTAGGAAACTTCATAACAAAGAAGTCTTCCAAGATGGCCACCAGTGAAAAAAGAGCCCAAATGTAGCACAAATATTACCCAGATGTAGCCCACATATAGCCCAATGACAAAAGTGTGCAAAACACTTTTTATTTTTAGTTTTTTTGCAGTTTTATGTAGTGCAGACTGGTCAGGTATTGGAGCGTTGCATCTTAAAACATGACCCCCTACACTACAAAAACACCACTGCACTACCCTAAACCCTAAAACACTACCCCAGCACGACCCCCTACACTACACAAGCACCACTGCACTATCCTAAACCCTAAAACACTACCCCAACACCACTGCACTAACCTAAATCCTAAAACACTACCCCCAGCACGACCCCCTACACTACCCAAACACCACTGCACTACCCTAAAACATGACCCCTACACTCACAAACACCACTGCACTACCCTAAACCCTAAAACACTACCCCCAGCACGACCCCCTACACTACACAAGCACCACTGCACTACCCTAAACCCTAAAACACTACCCCCAGCACGACCCCCTACACTACACAAACACCACTGCACTACCTTAAACCCTAAAACACTACCCCCAGCACGACCCCCTACACTACCCAACCACTGCACTAACCTAAATCCTAAAACACTACCCCCAGCACGACCCCCTACACTACCCAAACACCACTGCACTACCCTAAACCCTAAACCACTACCCCCAGCACGACCCCCTACACTGCCCGAACACCACTGCACTGCCCTAAACCCTGAAACACCAGCCCCTGCACGACCCCCTACACTGCCCGAACACCACTGCACTGCCCTAAACCCTGAAAAACATACCCTAGCAGGACCCCCTACACTGCCCGAACACCACTGCACTGCCCTAAACCCTGAAACACCACCCCCAGCATGACCCCCTACACTGCCCGAACACCACTGCACTGCCCTAAACCCTGAAACACCACCCCCAGCAAGACCCCTACACTGCCCGAACACCACTGCACTAAACCCTGAAACACTACCCCCAGCAAGACCTCCTACACTGCCCGAACACCACTGCACTGCCCTAAACCCTGAAACATCACCCCCAGCAAGACCCCCTACACTGCCCGAACACCACTGCCCTAAACCCTAAAACACACCCCCAGCACGACCCCCTACACTGCCCGAACACCACTGCACTGCCCTAAACCCTGAAACACCACCCCCAGCACGACCCCCTACACTGCCCGAACACCACTGCACTGCCCTAAACCCTGAAACACCATCCCCAGCACGACCCCCTACACTGCACGAACACCACTGCACTGCCCTAAACCCTGAAACACTACCCCCAGCAAGACCCCCTACACTGCCCGAACACCACTGCACTGCCCTAAACCCTGAAACACCACCCCCAGCAAGACCCCCTACACTGCCCGAACACCACTGCCCTAAACCCTGAAACACCACCCCCAGCACGACCCCTACACTGCCCGAACACCACTGCACTGCCCTAAACCCTGAAACACCACCCCTGCACGACCCCCTACACTGCCCGAACACCACTGCACTGCCCTAAACCCTGAAACACCACCCCATCAAGACCCCCTACACTGCCCGTACACCACTGCACTGCCCTAAACCCTGAAACACCACCCCCAGCACGACCCCCTACACTGCCCGAACACCACTGCACTAAACCCTAAAACACCACCCCCAGCATTACCCCCTACACTGCCCAAACACCACTGCACTGCCCTAAACCCTAGAACATTCCCCCCAGCACGACCCCCTACACTACCCGAACACCACTGCACTGCCCTAAACCCTAAAACACTCCCCCCAGCACGACCCCCTACACTACCCGAACACCACTGCACTATCCTAAACCCTAAAACACTACCCCCCGCAGGACCCCATACACTACCCAAAGACCACTGCACTACCCTAAACCCTAAAACACGACCTCCTACACTACACAAACACCACTGCACTACCCCTACACTACACAAACACCACTGCACTAACCTAAACCCTAAAACACTACCCCCAGCAGTACCCCCTACACTACCCAAACACCACTGCACTACCCTAAATCACTACCCCCAGCACGACCCCCTACACTACCCAAACACCACTGCACTACCCTAAACCCTAAACCACTACCCCCAGCATGACTCCCTATACTACCCAAACACCACTGCACTACCCTAAACCCTAAAACACTCCCCCCAGCATGACTCCCTACCCTACCCAAATACCACTGCACTACCCTAAATCCTAAATCTATCCCCAGCAAGACCCCCTACACTACACAAACACCACTGCACTACCCTAAACCCTAAAACACTACCCCCAGCACGACCCTCTTCACTACCTAAACACAACTGCACAATTTGTTACAGGCGTTGCAACGCAGGCCTGTGGTGCTTACTGGAAGTACCTAGTGGGCTAGTTGGGCCCCAGGGACCCTCAGGATTCAAGGTGACCTAATCCCCCAACTTAAAACGCACCACGGGGCGCGTTTCCACAGTGGTGAAGGGAGGGGGCGGGGCCTCAGGTGACATGTGCGCAAACACGCCCTGTGGTGCCTTTTAAGTTGGGGAATTAATTCCCTTTGAATTCTGAGGGACCCTGGGGGCCAACTAGCCCACCAGGTACCTTCAGTAAGCACCACAGAGTTGCGTTGCAGAGAGGTGAAAAAAGGTGCGTGGCCTCGGAACGCCTCTCTGCAACTCAGCTCTGTGGTCCTAACTGTAGGTACCTGGGGGGCTAGTTGGGCCCCAGGGACCCTCAGAATTCAAGGGGACTTAATCCCGCAACTTAAAACGCGCCACGGGGTGAGTTTGCACACATGTCACCTCAGGCCCCCTCCTTTCACCACTGTGCAAACGCGCCCTGTAGCGCGTTTTAAGAGGTAGTTTTAATCCCCCTGCCCTATTATGTACTAGGGACTTGCAGAGGAGGTCATGCTAATCACAGGGGTACCCCAACGCATAGTGTTCCCTAGTGTATGTAGGTGTTTTCACTGTATTCTAAGTGTCTTTTAGCATAGCACTGGCTCTAGGCCTGGTTAGTCCGAGTCAGTTACCACCAGTACCCGTCTGAAAAAGTTGTGGGCACAGGATGATTTTGCAACAAGGCCTCTTTCTGCTCCTTTGTTGGTTCTTTCTGCACATCTTTTGCTTCTTTCTGTGCGTTTTTTCTTCTTTCTTCACATGTCCTACCTCTGTTGGCATAGTTAGAAATTAGCATTTAAAAAACCTTTGAAATTCACTGAAAAAACCATAGGTTTTAGGGACAGTTCTAGTTAGTTGGACATTTCACTCGTACAAAACCATAGAAATTCCCCCGTTATAGTTAGTTCAGCTAACTATAACTCGCGCCCATAATGCACTGCTGATGACGTCACATATTACATCACTCATGACATGGTCAGTGACATCACTGATGACATCATCCATGTGATAATTTCATGCATCTTCTCACACCCTAATATAACTTTTGATACACCCACTCTAAATTACAGACTGCCATTCTCAAAACCAGACACACTCCAACACCAAAAACTACATACCCACTCACTGATTCTTAGGTCTACACACACATCCACTCACTCACCCGTACAGTCACTCATACTTAACGTCACTCAGTACAGGACTATCATATGCACTCATACACCTATATAAACACTCACACACCGCCACTCATCCATAGAGGTACTCACACACCTAGTCAGTCATGCAAAAAATTAATCACATCCATTTACTCACCTATACAGTTATACACACACCAGCTCACTTACTCATACAAATACTAGCACATTCTTACGCTCTTATACAATCACTGATACAAGTACACACTCATCCATACAGCCACTCTCACAATCACACACTCTCACTTATAGCCATTTATATACTCCAACACACATATATACTGCCTTTCACATATGTAGTTACTCACACATGTACCACTGAGATATACATTCAAACACTCACCCACCCATACACACACTCACCCACCCATACAGTCCATCACAGATGCACTCTTGAAACCATGCACCCAGTGAATCACCAACTCACACATCTATGCACAGAGTCACACACACCCCACCCACACAAACACTCAGGCACCCATACAGATACTCAGACAATCAATCAGTAACCCATGTAGACACTCATGTAGCTATTCAGAAAGCCATGCAGCCGCTTACAAACCAACAGACAGACGGATACAGACATTCACACAGTTTAGTCACTAACCCATGCATTCAGTAAGATACATTTAATCACTCACTTGTAGAGTCAGTCACTCACGTACTAAATCATCCATTCAGACACTTATACACCCACTCATTCTTCAATACGCCTTTCCCTATATATATTAAACATATTTAAACTTTACAGAAACACACAGTCACTGGATGATGTCATCAGTGATGTCATCAGTGATGTCACTGACCATGTCATGAGTGATGTAATATGTGACGTCATCAGCAGTGCATTGCGGGGCGCGAGTTATAGTTAGCTGAACTAACTATAACGGGGGAATTTCTATGGTTTTGTATGAGTGAAATGTCCAACTAACTATAACTGTCCCTAAAACCTATGGTTTTTTCAGTGAATTTCAAAGGTTTTTTAAATGCTAATTTCTAACTATAACGTGTCTTAAACAAAGGGTTTTTTCAGTGAATTTCAAAGGTTTTTTAAATGCTAATTTCTAACTATAACGTGCCTGAAACCTATGATTTTTTAAGTGAATTTCAAAGGTTTTTTTTTAAATGCTAGTTTCTAACTATGCCTACAGAGGTAGGACATGTGAAGAAAGAAGAAAAAACGCACAGAAAGAAGCAAAAGATTTGCAGAAAGAACCAACAGAGGAGCAGAAAGAGGCCTTGTTGCAAAATCATCCTGTGCCCACAATTTTTTCAGACGGGTACTGGTGGTAACTGACTCTGACTAACCAGAGCCAGTGCTATGCTAAAAGACACTTAGAATACTGTGAAAACACCTACATACACTAGGGAACACTATGCGTTGGGGTACCCCTGTGATTAGCATGACCTCCTCTGCAAGTCCCTAGTACATAATAGGGCAGGGGGATTAAAACTACCTCTTAAAACGCGCTACAGGGCGCGTTTGCACAGTGGTGAAGGGAGGGGGGCCTGAGGTGACATGTGTGCAAACGCACCCCGTGGCGCGTTTTAAGTTGCGGGATTAAGTCCCCTTGAATTCTGAGGGTCCCTGGGGCCCAACTAGCCCCCAGGTACCTACAGTTAGGACCACAGAGCTGAGTTGCAGAGAGGCGTTCCGAGGCCACGCACCTTTTTTCACCTCTCTGCAACGCAACTCTGTTGTGCTTACTGAAGGTACCTGGTGGGCTAGTTGGCCCCCAGGGTCCCTCAGGATTCAAAGGGAATTAATTCCCCAACTTAAAACGCACCACAGGGCGTGTTTGCGCACATGTCACCTGAGGCCCCGCCCTCCCTTCACCACTGTGCAAACGCGCCCCGTGGTGCGTTTTAAGTTGAGGGATTAGGTCACCTTGAATCCTGAGGGTCCCTGGGGCCCAACTAGCCCACTAGGTACTTCCAGTAAGCACCACAGGCCTGCGTTGCAACGCCTGTAACAAATTGTGCAGTTGTGTTTAGGTAGTGAAGAGGGTCGTGCTGGGGGTAGTGTTTTAGGGTTTAGGGTAGTGCAGTGGTGTTTGTGTAGTGTAGGGGGTCATGCTGAGGGTAGATTTAGGGTTTAGGGTAGTGCAGTGGTGTTTGGGTAGTGTAGGGAGTCGTGCTGGGGGGAGTGTTTTAGGGTTTAGGGTAATGCAGTGGTGTTTGGGTAGTGTAGGGGGTCGTGCTGGGGGTAGTGTTTTAGGGTTTAGGGTAGTGAAGTGGTGTTTGGGTAGTGTAGGGGTACTGCTGGGGGTAGTTTTTAGGGTTTAGGGTAGTGCAGTGGTGTTTGGGTAGTGTAGTGGTTCGTGCTGGGGGTAGTTTTTAGGGTTTAGGGTAGTGCAGTGGTGTTTGTGTAGTGTAGGGGGTAGTGTTTTAGGGTTTAGGGTAGTGCAGTGGTGTTTGTGTAGTGTAGGAGGTCGTCGTTTAGGGTTTAGGGTAGTGCATTGGTGTTTGGGTAGTGTAGGGGTCGTGCTGGGGGGAGTGTTTTAGGGTTTAGGGCAGTGCAGTGGTGTTCGGGTAGTGTAGGGGGTCGTGCTGGGGGGAGCCAACGGACCACGCACGCAACCTGGGCTTTATCCTGGACTCCTCCCTATCGATGACCAGACAAGTCAACGCCGTCTCATCTTCATGCTTCAACACCCTGCGCATGCTCCGCAAGATCTTCAGATGGATCCCCACTGAAACCAGGAAGACCGTCACCCAGGCACTCGTCACCAGCCGACTGGACTATGGGAACACCCTCTACGCCGGAACCACAGCCAAACTTCAAAAGAGACTCCAGCGCATCCAGAACGCCTCCGCACGACTCATCCTGGACATCCCCCGACACAGCCACATCACCGTACACCTGAAAGACCTGCACTGGCTCCCCGTCAGCAAGAGAATCACGTTCAGACTCCTCACCCACGCACACAAGGCCCTCCACGACCTGGGCCCAAAGTACCTCAACGACCGCATGTCCTTCTACACGCCCACACGCCAGCTACGATCAACCAGCCACGCCCTCGCCACCGTACCACGCATCCGCAGAACCACCGCCGGAGGAAGATCCTTCTCCTACCTGGCGGCCAAGACCTGGAACTCCCTCCCCACTCACCTTCGGCGAACCCAGGACCATCTCGCCTTCAGGAAGCAGCTCAAGACCTGGCTGTTCGAGCAGTAACTTACCCCCTCCCCCAGCGCCTTGAGACCCTCCCGGGTGAGTAGCGCGCTCTATAAATGCCGTGATTGATTGATTGATTGATTGGAGTGTTTTAGGGTTTAGGGCAGTGCAGTGGTTTTCGGGTAGTGTAGGGGGTCGTGCTGGGGGGAGTGTTTGAGGGTTTAGGGCAGTGCAGACGTGTTCGGGTAGTGTAGGGGGTTGTGCTGGGGGTAGTATTTTAGGGTTTAGGGTAGTGCAGTGGTGTTCGGGTAGTGTAGGGGGTCGTGCTGGGGGTAGTGTTCTAGGGTTTAGGGCAGTGCAGTGGTTGTTGGGCAGTGTAGGGGATAATGCTGGGGGTGGTGTTTTAGGGTTTAGGGCAGTGCAGTGGTGTTCGGGCAGTGTAGGGGGTCGTGCTGGGGGTGGTGTTTCAGGGTTTAGGGCAGTGCAGTGGTGTTCGGGCAGTGTAGGGGGTGGTGTTTCAGGGTTTAGGGCAGTGCAGTGGTGTTTGGGCAGTGTAGGGGGTCGTGCAGGGGGTGGTGTTTCAGGGTTTAGGGCAGTGGTGTTCGAGCAGTAAAGGGGGTCGTGCTGGGGGTGGTGTTTCATGTTTAGGGCAGTGCAGTGGTGTTCGGGCAGTGTAGGGGGCGGTGCAGGGGGTGGTGTTTCAGGGTTTAGGGCAGTGCAGTGGTGTTCTGGCAGTGTAGGGGGTCATGCAGGGGGTGGTGTTTCAGGGTTTAGGGCAGTGCAGAGGTGTTCGGGCAGTGTAGGGGCCGTGCTGGGGCTGGTGTTTCAGGGTTTAGGGCAGTACAGTGGTGTTCGGGCAGTGTAGGGGGTCGTGCTGGGGCTGGTGTTTCAGGGTTTAGGGCAGTGCAGTGGTGTTCGGGCAGTGTAGGGGTTGTGCTGGGGCTGGTGTTTCAGGGTTTAGGGCAGTGCAGTGGTGTTCGGGCAGTGTAGGGGGTCTTGCTGGGGCTGGTGTTTCAGGGTTTAGGGCAGTGCAGTGGTGTTCGGGCAGTGTAGGGGGTCGTGCTGGGGGTGGTGTTTCAGGGTTTAGGGCAGTGCAGTGGTGTTCGGGCAGTGTAGGGGGTCGTGCTGGGGCTAGTGTTTCAGGATTTAGGGCAGAGCAATGGTGTTCAGGCAGTGTAGGGGTTTTGCTGGAGGTGGTGTTTCAGGGTTTAGGGCAGTGCAGTGGTGTTCGTGCAGTGTATGGGGTGGTGGTTTAGGGCAGTGGTGTTCAGGCAGTGTAGGGGGTCTTGCTGGGGTTGATGTTTCAGGGTTTAGGGTAGTGCAGTGGTGTTTGGGCAGTGTAGGGGGTCGTGCTGGGGGTGGTGTTTCAGGGTTTAGGGCAGTGCAGTGGTGTTCCGGCAGTGTAGGAGGTCATGCAGGGGGTGGTGTTTCAAGGTTTAGGGCAGTGCAGTGGTGTTCGGGCAGTGTAGGGGGTCTTGCTGGGGGTGGTGTTTCAGGGTTTAGGGCAGTGCAGTGGTGTTCGGGCAGTGTAGGGGGGTCTTGCTGGGGCTGGTGTTTCAGGGTTTAGGGCTGTGCAGTGGTGTTCGGGCAGTGTAGGGGGTCGTGCTGGGGCTGGTGTTTGTGGGTTTAGGGTAGTGCAGTGGTGGTCGGGCAGTGTAGGGGGTCGTGCTGGGGCTGGTGTTTCAGGGTTTAGGGCAGTGCAGTGGTTTTCGGGCAGTGTAGGCGGTCGTGCTGGGGCTGGTGTTTCAGGGTTTAGGGCAGTGGTGTTCGGGCAGTGTACGGGGTTTTGCTGGGGCTGGTGTTTCAGGGTTTAGGGCAGTGCAGTGGTGTTCGGGCAGTGTAGGAGGTCATGCTGGGGGTGGTGTTTCAGGGTTTAGGGCAGTGCAGTGGTGTTCGGGCAGTGTAGGGGGTCGTGCTGGGGCTGGTGTTTCATGGTTTAGGGCAGTGCAGTGGTGTTTGGGCAGTGTAGGGGGTCGTGCTGGGGGTGGTGTTTCAGGGTTTAGGGCAGTGCAGTGGTGTTCGGGCAGTGTAGGGGGTCGTGCTGGGGGTGGTGTTTCAGGGTTTAGGGCAGTGCAGTGGTGTTCGGGCAGTATAGGGGTCCTGCTGGGGGTGGTGTTTCAGGGTTTAGGGCAGTGCAGTGGTGTTCGGGCAGTGTAGGGGGTCTTGCTGGGGGTGGTGTTTCAGGGTTTAGGGCAGTGGTGTTCGGGCAGGGTAGGGGGTCTTGCTGGGGGTGATGTTTCAGGGTTTAGGGCAGTGCAGTGGTGTTTGTGCAGTGTAGGGGGTCGTGCTGGGGGTGGTGTTTCAGGGTTTAGGGCAGTGCAGTAGTGTTCGGGCAGTGTAGGGGATCGTGCAGGGGTGGTGTTTCAGGGTTTAGGGCAGTGCAATGGTGTTCGGGCAGTGTAGGGGGTCGTGCTGGGGGTGGTGTTTCAGGGTTTAGGGCAGTGCAGTGGTGTTTGGGCAGTGTAGGGGGTCGTGCAGGGGGTGGTGTTTCAGGGTTTAGGGCAGTGCAGTGGTGTTCGGGCAGTGTAGGGGTCGTGCTGGGGCTGGTGTTTCAGGGTTTAGGGCAGTGCAGTGGTGTTCGGGCAGTGTAGGGGGTCTTGCTGGGGGTGGTGTTTCAGGGTTTAGGGCAGTGGTGTTCGGGCAGTGTAGGGGGTCTTGCTGGGGGTGATGTTTCAGGGTTTAGGGCAGTGCAGTGGTGTTCGGGCAGTGTAGGGGGTCTTGCTGGGGGTAGTGTTTCAGGGTTTAGGGCAGTGCAGTGGTGTTCGTGCAGTGTAGGGGGTCGTGCTGGGGATGGTGTTTCAGGGTTTAGTGCAGTGCAGTAGTGTTCGGGCAGTGTAGGGGGTCGTGCAGGGGGTGGTGTTTCAGGGTTTAGGGCAGTGCAGTGGTGTTCGGGCAGTGTAGGGGGTCGTGCTGGGGGTGGTGTTTCAGGGTTTAGGGCAGTGGTGTTCGGGCAGTGTAGGGGGTCGTGCTGGGGGTGGTGTTTTAGGGTTTAGGGCAGTGGTGTTCGGGCAGTGTAGGGGGTCTTGCTGGGGGTAGTGTTTCAGGGTTTAGGGCAGTGCAGTGGTGTTCGGGCAGTGTAGGGGCCGTGCTGGGGGTTCTGTTTCAGGGTTTAGGGCAGTGCAGTGGTGTTTGGGCAGTGTAGGGGTCGTGAAGGGGGTGGTGTTTCAGGGTTTAGGGCAGTGGTGTTCGGGCAGTGTAGGGGGTCTTGCTGGGGGTAGTGTTTCAGGGTTTAGGGCAGTGCAGTGGTGTTCGGGCAGTGTAGGGGCCGTGCTGGGGGTTCTGTTTCAGGGTTCAGTGCAGTGGTGTTTGGGCAGTGTAGGGGTCGTGAAGGGGGTGGTGTTTCAGGGTTTAGGGCAGTACAGTGGTGTTCGGGCAGTGTAGGGGGTCGTGCTAGGGTTGGTGTTTCAGGGTTTAGGGCAGTGCAGTGGTGTTCGGGCAGTGTAGGGGGTCGTGCAGGGGCTGGTGTTTCAGGGTTTAGGGCAGTGCAGTGGTGTTCGGGCAGTGTAGGGGGTCGTGCTGGGGGTAGTGTTTTAGGGTTTAGGGTAGTGCAGTGGTGCTTGTGTAGTGTAGGGGGTCGTGCTGGGGGTAGTGTTTTAGGGTTTAGGGTAGTGCAGTGGTGTTTGTGTAGTGTAGGGGTCATGTTTTAGGGTAGTGCAGTGGTGTTTGGGTAGTGTAGGGGGTCGTGCTGGGGTAGTGTTTTAGGATTTAGGTTAGTGCAGTGGTGTTTGTGTAGTGTAGGGGTCGTCCTGGGGGTAGTGTTTTAGGGTTTAGGGTAGTGCAGTGGTGCTTGTGTAGTGTAGGGGGTCGTGCTGGGGGTAGTATTTTAGGGTTTAGGGTAGTGCAGTGGTGTTTGTGTAGTGTAGGGGGTCATCTTTTAGGGTAGTGCAGTGGTGTTTGGGTAGTGTAGGGGTAGTGTTGGGGGTAGTGTTTTAGGATTTAGGTTAGTGCAGTGGTGTTGGGGTAGTGTTTTAGGGTAGTGCAGTGGTGTTTGTGTAGTGTAGGGGGTCATGCTGGGGGTAGTGTTTTAGGGTTTAGGATAGTGCAGTGGTGCTTGTGTAGTGTAGGGGGTCGTGCTGGGGGTAGTGTTTTAGGGTTTAGGGTAGTGCAGTGATGTTTTTGTAGTGTAGGGGGTCATGTTTTAGGGTAGTGCAGTGGTGTTTGGGTAGTGTAGGGGGTCGTGCTGGGGGTAGTGTTTTAGGATTTAGGTTAGTGCAGTGGTGTTTGTGTAGTGTAGGGGGTCGTGCTGGGGGTAGTGTTTTAGGGTTTAGGGTAGTGCAGTGGTGCTTGTGTAGTGTAGGGGGTCGTGCTGGGGGTAGTATTTTAGGGTTTAGGGTAGTGCAGTGGTGTTTGTGTAGTGTAGGGGGTCATCTTTTAGGGTAGTGCAGTGGTGTTTGGGTAGTGTAGGGGGTAGTGCTGGGGCTAGTGTTTTAGGATTTAGGTTAGTGCAGTGGTGTTGGGGTAGTGTTTTAGGGTTTAGGGTAGTGCAGTGGTGTTTGTGTAGTGTAGGGGGGTCATGCTGGGGGTAGTGTTTTAGGGTTTAGGATAGTGCAGTGGTGCTTGTGTAGTGTAGGGGGTCGTGCTGGGGGTAGTGTTTTAGGGTTTAGGGTAGTGCAGTGATGTTTTTGTAGTGTAGGGGGTCATGTTTTAAGATGCAACGCTCCAATACCTGACCAGTCTGCACTACATAAAACTGCAAAAAAACTAAAAATAAAAAGTGTTTTGCACACTTTTGTCATTGGGCTATATGTGGGCTACATCTGGGTAATATTTGTGCTACATTTGGGCTCTTTTTTCACTGGTGGCCATCTTGGAAGACTTCTTTGTTATGAAGTTTCCTAATTTCCTCATTTACTGCAGTCTCCTCAGTAGGAAATGCTTTCAGTTTTTACTTTGATTCCATCAAGAAGGCATTCAGATGTGTCACACATTTGCCATACATTCAGAATGTTAGCACTCTAGTTGCTCATTAGATCACTGGAGTAAAGCTACTGCTCACCAAGGAGTTAACTGGAAGTCTACTGCTGGTATTGACAGTGATTGTTTCAGTCTGCATGTCAGAATTTTCTAATGAAATAGAAGAAGATTTGAGATCTCACTTAAAACATGCCCTCATTTTTCTTTCTGCAGCACTAACCATAATTTCTATTTAAAAAAGAACCCCCTCATTTTGTTCCTTTTTAAATGAAATGTTTTAAGTATTAACGGTTTATTCCAATCAAGATGGCTTCCGGTGTGCCATACTTTTGTCATAAGTAAGGCTGTTAGCACTCTAGTTGTTCTTTAGAACACTCTGGGAAGCTGCAGTAGAACACAAAGGAATCAACTGACAGTCTCTGCCCTTGTTGGATGTACATGTTTTACTGAGAATGTCAGACTTCATTCTCACATGAGTGAGAAAGATAATGTGAATTTACAGAAAATATGCTCTCATTTTAGCTTCTGGAGCACCTTCCAAACCTCCATGGGACAAGCATGAGAAAATAGTGTTCTCTCAAACATGATTCATGGTAAAATCACCTTAGAATACACCACAATTCCTAAAATTAGTATGGTACCATCAACAAATAAGTTCTAATGTAACTAAAGCCTGTTATCACCCTTTATAGTTCTCCTTTTGGTGACCCTCAAAATCTTCTATTCACTACAATGCATTTCAATGAGGTACCATCATTTATATTGGTCCCAAGATGGCTGCCAGCAATTCGAGGATGAAGTGCTGACAGCCAATCAGATCTCACGATGACATGGGTGGTTAGGCTCCGCCCAGATATATATGTGACTTTACTTTTGATTTTCTCAGGAACTACTGAACGGATTTACACCATTTAAGCAAAGGCACGACACTGAACCAAGGGCTACCTCTTTGCCAAATTTGGTGTAATTCCGTTCAGCAGTTCGGGCTGTAGCTGCGACTAAAGGTTCCTATGGAAAAATGAATGGGGAAAACGCGTTTGGGACCCCCTTTTTCTCGGCCCCCGCTTGACGTATCACCCGAGACTTTCAGGATAGGAGCGGACCGCCCCAACAAGTTGGAAACTTTGCGAAGATTCGTCAACCGGCGCCAACGTTATTTCAAATAGAATGTCGCGGATTTCCTATGGATAATAGGTTGTAACTATAACTATCTACTGGCGGTCGCCAGTAGATAGTTATAGTTAAAACCTATTATCCATAGGAAATCCACGACATTCTATTTGAAATAACGTTGGCGCCGGTTGACGAATCTTCGCGAAAGTTTCCAACTTGTTGAGGCGTTCGGTCCGCTCTATCCTGAAAGTCTCGGGGTGATACTTCAAGCGGGGGCCGAGAAAAAGGGGTCCCAAAACGCGTTTTCCCATTCATTTTTCCATAGGAACCTTTAGTCGCAGCTACAGCCCGAACTGCTGAACGGAATTACACCAAATTTGGCAAAGAGGTAGCACTTGGTTCAGTGTCGTGCCTTTTGCTTAAATGGTGTAAATCCGTTCAGTAGTTCCTGAGAAAATCAAAAGTAAAGTCACATATATATCTGGGCGGAGCCTAACCACACATGTCATCGTGAGATCTGATTGGCTGTCAGCACTTCATCCTGGAATTGCTGGCAGCCATCTTGGGACCAATATAAATGATAGTACCTCATTGAAATGCATTGTAGTGAATAGAAGATTTTGAGGGTTACCAAAAGGAGAACTATAAAGGGTGATAACAGGCTTTAGTTACATTAGAATTTATTTGTTGATGGTACCATACTAATTTTAGGAATTGTGGTGTATTCTAATGTGATTTTACCATGTGAAAAACCTTCTGCTGGGATATCATGAATCATGTTTGAGAGAACACTATTTTCTCATGCTTGTCCCATGGAGGTTTGGAAGGTGCTCCAGAAGCTAAAATGAAGCATATTTTCTGTAAATTCACATTATCTTTCTCACTCATGTGAGAATGAAGTCTGACATTCTCAGTAAAACATGTACATCCAACAAGGGCAGAGACTGTCAGTTGATTCCTTTGTGTTCTACTGCAGCTTCCCAGAGTGTTCTAAAGAACAACTAGAGTGCTAACAGCCTTACTTATGACAAAAGTATGGCACACCTGAAGCCATCTTGATTGGAATAAACTGGTAACACTTAAACAATTTAATTTAAAAGGAACAAAATGAGGGGTTCTTTTTGAAATAGAAATTATGGTTAGTGCTGCAGAAAGAAAAATTAGGGCATGTTTTAAGTGAGATCTCATATCCTCTTCTATTTCATTAGAAAATTCTGACATGCAGACTGAAACAATCACTTTCAATACCAGCAGCAGACTACCAGTTAACTCCCTGGTGAGCAGTAGCTTTACTCCAGTGATCTAATGAGCAACTAGAGTGCTAACATTCTGAATTTATGGCAGATGTGAGACACATCTGAATGCCTTCTTGATGGAATCAAAGTAAAAAACTGAAAGCATTTCCTACTGAGGAGACTGCAGTAAATGAAGAAATTAGGAAACTTCATAACAAAGAAGTCTTCCAAGATGGCCACCAGTGAAAAAAGAGCCCAAATGTAGCACAAATATTACCCAGATGTAGCCCACATATAGCCCAATGACAAAAGTGGGCAAAACACTTTTATTTTGAGTTTTTTGCAGTTTTATGTAGTGCAGACTGGTCAGGTATTGGAGCATTGCATCTTAAAACATGACCCCCTACACTACAAAAACACCACTGCACTACCTTAAACCCTAAAACACTACCCCCATCACGACCCCCTACACTACACAAGCACCACTGCACTATCCTAAACCCTAAAACACTACCCCAGCACGACCCCTACACTACACAAACACCACTGCACTACCCTAAACCCTAAAACACTACCCCCAGCACGACCCCCTAAACTACACAAGCACCACTGCACTACCCTAAACCCTAAAACACTACCCCCAGCACGACCCCCTACACTACACAAGCACCACTGCACTACCCTAAACCCTGAAACACCAGCCCCAGCACGACCCCCTACACTGCCTGAGCACCACTGCACTGCCCTAAACCCTGAAACACCAGCCCCAGCACGACCGCCTACACTGCCCGAACACCACTGCACTGCCCTAAACCCTGAAACACCAGCCCCAGCACGACCCCCTACACTGCACGAACACCACTGCACTGCCCTAAACCGTGAAACACCAGCCTCAGCACGACCCCCTACACTGCCTGAACACCACTGCACTGCCCTGAACCCTGAAACACCAGCCCCAGCACAACACCCTACACTGCCCGAACACCACTGCACTGCCCTAAACCCTGAAACACCACCCCGTGCATGACCCCCTACACTGCCCGAACACCACTGCACTGCCCTAAACCCTGAAACACCACCCCCAGCGCGACCCCCTACACTGCCCGAACACCACTGCACTGCCCTAAACCCTGAAACACCACCCCTGCACAACCCCCTACACTGCTTGAACACTACTGCACTGCCCTAAACCCAGAAACACCATCCCCAGCACGACCCCCTATACTGCACGAACACCACTGCACTGCCCTAAACCCTGAAACACTACCCCCAGCAAGACCCCTACACTGCCCGAACACCACTGCACGTCCCTAAACCCTGAAACATCACCCCCAGCAAGACCCCTACACTGCCCGAACACCACTGCCCTAAACCCTGAAACACCACCCCCAGCAAGACCCCCTACACTGCCCAAACACCACTGCACTGCCCTAAACCCTGAAACACCAGCCCCAGCATGACCCCCTACACTGCCCGAACACCACTGCACTGCCCTAAACCCTGAAACACCACCCTCTGCACGACCCCCTACACTGCCCGAACACCACTGTACTGCCCTAAACCCTGAAACCCCACCCCCAGCATAACCCCCCTACACTGCCAGAACACCACTGCACTGCCCTAAACCCTGAAACACCACCCCCTGCACGACCCCCTACACTGCCCGAACACTACTGCACTGCCCTAAACCCTGAAACACCACTCCCAGCACGACCCCCTACACTGCACGAACACCACTGCACCGCCCTAAACCCTGTAACACTACCCCCAGCAAGACCCCCTACACTGCCCGAACACCACTGCACTGCCCTAAACCCTGAAACATCACCCCCAGCAAGACCCCCTACACTGCCCGAACACCACTGCCCTAAACCCTGAAACACCACCCCCAGCAAGACCCCCTACACTGCCCGAACACCACTGCACTGCCCTAAACCCTGAAACACCACCCCCAGCAAGACCCCCTACACTGCCCGAACACCACTGCACTGCCCTAAACCCTGAAACACCACCCCCAGCACGACCCCCTACACTTCCCAAACACCACTGCACTGCCCTAAACCCTGAAACACCAGCCCCAGCACAACACCGTACACTGCCCGCACACCACTGCACTGCCCTAAACCCTGAAACACCAGCCCCTGCATGACCCCCTACACTGCCCGAACACCACTCCACTGCCCTAAACCCTGAAACACCACCCCTAGCATGACCCCCTACACTGCCCGAACACCACTGCCCTAAACCCTGAAACACCAGCCCCAGCACTACCGCCTGCACTGCCCGAAAACTACTGCACTGCCCTAAACCCTGAAACACCACCCCCAGCAAGACTACCTACACTGGCCGAACACCACTGCACTGCCCTAAACCCTGAAACACCACCCCCTGCACGACCCCCTACACTACCCAAACACTACTGCACTGCCCTAAACCCTGAAACACCACCCCTCAGCACAACACCCTACACTGCCCGAACACCACTGCACTGCCCTAAACCCTGAAACACCACCCCAGCACGACCCCCTACACTGCCCGAACACCACTGCACTAAACCCTGAAACACCACCCCTGCACGACCCCCTACACTGCCGGAACACCACTGCACTGCCCTAAACCCTGAAACACCACCCCCAGCACGACCCCCTACACTGCCCTAACACCACTGCACTGCCCTAAACCCTGAAACACCACCCCCAGCACGACCCCCTACACTGCCCGAACACCACTGCACTGCCCTAAACCCTGAAACACCAGCCCCAGCAAGACCCCCTACACTGCCCGAACACCACTGCATTGCCCTAGACTCTGAAACACCAGCCCCAGCAAGACCCCCTACACTGCCCGAACACCACTGCACTGCCCTAAACCCTGAAACACCAGCCCCAGCATGACCCCCTACACTGCCCGAACACCACTGCACTGCCCTAAACCCTGAAACACCAGCCCCAGCACGAACCCCTACACTGCCCGAACACCACTGCACTGCCCTAAACCCTGAAACACCAGCCCCTGCACGACCCCCTACACTGCCTGAACACCACTGCACTGCCCTAAACCCTGAAACACCACCCCCTACACTGCCCAAACACCACTGCACTGCCCTAAACCCTGAAACACCACCCCCTGCACCGCCCCTACACTGCCCGAACACCACTGCACTGCCCTAAACCCTGAAACACCACCCCCAGCATGACCCCCTTTACTGCTCGAACACCACTGCACTGCCCCAATTCCTGAAACACCACCCCCAGCATGACCCCCTACACTGCCCGAACACCACTGCCCTAAACCCTGAAACACCACCCCCTGCATGACCCCCTACACTGCCCGAACACCACTGCACTGCCCTAAACCCTGAAACACCACCCCCAGCATGACCCCCTTTACTGCTCGAACACCACTGCACTGCCCCAATTCCTGAAACACCACCCCCAGCATGACCCCCTACACTGCCCGAACACCACTGCCCTAAACCCTGAAACACCACCCCTGCACGACCCCCTACACTGCCCGAACACCACTGCACTGCCCTAAACCCTGAAACACCACCCCCTGCATGACCCCCTACACTGCCCGAACACCACTGCACTGCCCTAAACCCTGAAACACCACCCCCAGCACGACCCCCTACACTGCCCGAACACCACTGCACTGCCCTAAACCCTAAAACACCACCCCCAGAACAACCCCCTACACTGCCCGAACACCACTGCACTGCCCTAAACCCTAGAACACTACCCCCAGCATGACCCCCTGCACTACCTGAACACCACTGCACTACCCTAAACCCTAAAATACTCCCCCAGCACGACCCCCTACACTACCCGAACACGACTGCACTGCCCTAAACCCTAAAACACTCCCCCACCATGACCCCCTACACTACCCGAACACCACTGCACTGCCCTAAACCCTAAAACACTCCCCCAGCACGACCCCTACACTACCTAAACACCACTGCACTGCCCTAAACCCTAAAACACTACCCCCCGCATGACCCCCTACACTACCCAAATACCAATGCACTACCCTAATCCCTAAAACACTACCCCCCGCACAACCCCTACACTACGCAAAGACCACTGCACTACCCTAAACTCTAAAACAATACCCCCGCACTACTCCCTACACTACCCAAAGACCACTGCACTACCCTAAACCCTAAAACACGACCTCCTACACTACACAAACACCACTGCACTACCCTAAACCATAAAACACTACCCCCAGCAGTACCCCTACGCTACCCAAACACCACTGCACTACCCTAAACCCTAAAACACTACCCCAGCAGTACCCCCTACACTACCCAAACACCATTGCACTACCCTAAACCCTAAAACACTACCCCCAGCAGTATCCCCTACACTACCCAAACACCACTGCACTACCCTAAACCCTAAAACACTAACCCCAGCACGACCCCCTACACTACCCAAACACCACTGTACTACCCTAAACCCTAAAACACTCCCCCAGCATGACTCCCTACACTACCCAAACACCACTGCACTACCCTAAACCCTAAATCTACCCCCAGCATGACCCCCTACACTACACAAACACCACTGCACTACCCTAAACCCTAAAACACTACCCCCAGCACGACCCTCTTCACTACCTAAACACAACTGCACAATTTGTTACAGGCGTTGCAACGCAGGCCGGTGGTGCTTACTGGAAGTACCTGGTGGGCTAGTTGGGCCCCAGGGACTCTCAGGATTCAAGGTGACCTAATCCCCCAACTTAAAACGCGCCACGGGGCGCATTTGCACAGTGGTGAAGGGAGGGCGGGGCCTCAGGTGACATGTGCGCAAACACGCCCTGTGGTGCGTTTTAAGTTGGGGAGTTAATTCCCTTTGAATCCTGGGGGCCAACTAGCCCACCAGGTACCTTCAGTAAGCACAACAGAGTTGCGTTGCAGAGAGGTGAAAAAGGTGCGTGGCCTCGGAACGCCTCTCTGCAACTCAGCTCTGTGGTCCTAACTGTAGGTACCTGGGGGGCTAGTTGGGCCTCAGGGACCCTCAGGATTCAAGGGAACTTAATCCTGCAACTTAAAACGCGCCACGGGCGCCTTGCACACATGTCACCTCAGGCCCCCCTCCCTTCACCACTGTGCAAACCCGCACTGGCTCTGGTTAGTCAGAGTCAGTTACCACCAGTACCCGTCTGAAAAGTTGTGGGCACAGGATGATTTTGCAACAAGGCCTCTTTCTGCTCCTCTGTTGGTTCTTTCTGCACATCTTTTGCTTCTTTCTGTGCGTTTTTTCTTCTTTCTTCACATGTCCTACCTCTGTTGGCATAGTTAGAAACTAGCATTTAAAAAACCTTTGAAATTCACTTAAAAAACTCATAGGTTTCAGGCACGTTATAGTTAGAAATTAGCATTTAAAAAACCTCTGAAATTCACTGAAAAAACCATAGGTTTCAGGCACGTTATAGTTAGAAATTAGCATTTAAAAAACCTTTGAAATTCACTGAAAAAACCATAGGTTTTAGGGACAGTTATAGTTAGTTGGACATTGCACTCGTACAAAACCCGTGAAATTCCCCTGTTATAGTTAGTTCAGCTAACTATAACTCGCGCCCCCGCAATGCACTGCTGATGACGTCACATATTACATCACTCATGACATGGTCAGTGACATCACTGATGACATCACTGATGACATCTCAAATGACATCACTGATGACATCATCCATGTGATAATTTCATGCATCTTCTCACACCCTAATATAACTTTTGATACACCCACTCTAAATTACAGACTGCCATTCTCAAAACCATAGACACTCCAACACCAAAAACTACATACCCACTCACTGATTCTTAGGTCTACACACACATCCACTCACTCACCTGTACAGTTACTCATACTTACAGTCACTCAGTACAGGACTATCATATGCACTCATACACCTATATAAACACTCACACACCGCCACTCATCCATAGAGGTACTCACACACCTAGTCAGTCATGCAAAAAATTAATCACACATCCATTTACTCACCTATACAGTTATACACACACCAGCTCACTTACTCATACAAATACTAGCACATTCTTACGCTCTTATACAATAACTGATACAAGCACACACGCATCCATACAGCCACTCTCACAATAACACACTCTCACTTATAGCCATTTAAATACTCTAACACACATATATACTGCCTTTTACATATGTAGTTACTCGCACATGTACCACTGAGATATACATTCACTCACTAACACACCCATACACACACTCACCCACCCAAGCAGTCCATCACAGATGCACTCTTGAAATCATGCACCCAGTGAATCACCCACTCACACATCTATGTATAGAGTCAAACACACCCCACCCACACAAACACTCAGGCAGCCATACAGATACTCAGAGAACCAATCAATAACCCATATAGACACTCATGTAGCTATTCGCAAATCCATGCATCCACTTACACACCAACAAACAGACGGATACAGACATTCACACAGTTTAGTCACTAACCCATGCATTCAGTAAGATACGTTTAATCACTCACTTGTAGAGTCAGTCACTCACGTACTAAATCATCCATTCAGACACTTATACACCCACTCATTCTTCAATACGCCTTTCCCTATATATATTAAACATATTTAAACTTTACAGAAACACACAGTCACTGGATGATGTCATCAGTGATGTCATCAGTGATGTCACTGACCATGTCATGAGTGATGTAATATGCGACGTCATCAGCAGTGCATTGCGGGGCGCGAGTTATAGTTAGCTGAACTAACTATAACAGGGGAATTTCACGGGTTTTGTACGAGTGCAATGTCCAACTAACTATAACTGTCCCTAAAACCTATGGTTTTTTCAGTGAATATATATATATATATATATATATATATATATATATATATATATATATATATATATATATACACATACACACACATATACACACACAACTCCACTATGGACAGCCTATTGAGCCCTAAGGCAGGGAGCTGTAGATTATTAAGTAGGACATACACTTAAATATGTCTTAACAGCAAAACTTCCAAATTGTCGTTTTTGGAGTAGAAAGGTTAGCAGCACCATTGGCTACTACAGAATCACCAGCTGACCTTAGTCCATTCAGAAGTTAGCCCGACTACTAAAATGGGTACCTCAATGTATCAAATTAATAATGGAATTAAACTCGACTTGATGCCAAAGTCAAATTTAATATTACTTTTAAGGAAAGGCAGTATTTAGAAAGTAGCCACTCTGTTGCCCAGTTTCTACTGTGGTATTGCCTAGTTGCTGGCCACCAGACAGCCTTCTGCCCTCCTGGGAAGTAGTTTGAAAGGACAATAAAGGCCTGCCACAGAGGGAGGTGTCACCTTCCCCTTGCATGAATCCAAACAGGGCGTTAGCCCAAAAGGATAACTTCAAAGGAGATGCTGCTTTTGATGGGCAAATGGTGATCACACTTGTGGATGGTTGCCCTTTTGTTCCGGTAGGCCTCTATCTATAGTGGGGTTACCCTGTGCCCCTCAGAACTTAGGCTCTAAATGTGGTCTCATAAAATGGTTTGATCGGATTCACTTAATATGTATGAACTGAATGTAAAGAGAACACATATTGCAAAGACACACAAAAGTTAAAACAGAATCGATATTAGTTTATGAAAACATTGCCCCAATCAATTATACAATGGTTTCTGCTGGGGTGCTCCTTGATAAGTGCAAATAGCGCTCATGCAGTGCAAATGTTGGTGCGAAATATACAGACAAAAAAAGCATAAACCAATCATGATCATTCTATAGGCAAGCCTGGTCCAAACACATAGTTCATAAAGTCTCTATAGTTGGGACATTTCCAATTAATTTCCAAAGGTTGTCAGCCTTAATTAAGTCCTTTAGATACATAAGTAAACATCAGTTATTTCCAGGATGTCTATTTTCATCACGCACACACGTCACGCATCCCTTCGATCTTTGTTCAGGTAGACAGGCTGGCAGCAGGAACAAAGAGGACACCAGTTGCTGAACCGGTTTTCCCGTTGGCGTGTATCCCACAGGGAGCCACACCTCTAGCGTGGCCTACCATGCTCTGAACATCCAAGGAAGCGTTCAGACATCTTGGGAGTGGGCAGAATAGAGCACTCTGGCATTGCTAGATGCCACACAGCCAGAAGTCGTCACAGGGCAGGATGGATCCTGTTAGCCCATTAAATAGTTACCGCATCATCCCCCCCAGGGCACTTTTTGGGCATAAATGGCACCCTTGGCACCCTGAACCTCAGATCACAACAAAACTGGTTAGAGGACCAAAGAAGGACTGCCCTGCTGACCCCTGGACCTGGCAAGAGTCTTCACTGACTACTGCACAGCACCAACAGCACCTTTGGCAAGCAAAGAGAGGACAGTGTCAGTGCCTTCTGGCCCATGGAAAATTCGCTCTCAAGTCCCACACTGAAGAAGTGACTCAAAGGATCAGTTAGCTGACCCCTTTGAACCAGCACCAGGGCCATCAAAGCTGGAATAGCCCATTCTGGCAAGTCAGAAGCCCAATTCTTTGAATCACAACTGACCACCGACGGGCAACCCAAGAGACTGATCCTCAATAGCCAAAAGCTGCACTCAAGTCAGCTGGACCAGCCTTCACCAAAAGAAGTCGCTGGACCCGCTGTATATGGAGATCGGTAGTACACCACAAAATGGCGAGATATCCTTGGATTTCGCTCGGAGCCAGTTGGCTCCTCAGCAAGATAAGTAAGAGGACCTAAAGAGTTCCCAGTTTTTTTGCTACCTCCTATAAATCCGGTTTCCAGGCAATTCCAAGGATTGCACTAGGATGGCTCACGTAATGTGACATGCTTCATCATTTGCCACCTCGTCCCACCCCGGTAAGATGGTACTACCAGGGCGGACTCTACCTCAGGGAGGGGGAGAAGAGGAGGGGGCAGATTAACCCGAGGGAGTTAATGGATGTTTTTTTTATCTTTTCTGGATAATGCTCTGATCCAGTTTTCTGATTAGAAAGCAAAACGGAGACTGAGGCATGCTAGGATATCACTTAAAACTAGGAATCTGAAAACAGCCATCTTGTAAGAGATTTAAAAAAAAAAAAAAAAAAAAAAAGTCAAGCTGTTTTGGCTTTAAGTGCAGAGGCAACATTTTTCCACAGTTTTGCAGAAGAGAAAATAATTCCACCATGCGCCGCCCACAGTTGTTTTTTGGGATTTTTGGAACCACCCAATTGTATGAAAAGGTGGAACGAAGTGTTCTTACGGAAACATACCACTGAAAACCATGCTTTAAATATTTCGGGACACAATCATGAAGGGCTTTTTGAGAAATACACTAGGCCTTAAAAATTAGAAGACATATTCATTATTTTCAGCAGTGAAAGCAGAGACCTACCTCATCATACCTCCGAACAAGACAGTATATAACCCATTGCTGAAACAGAGGTAAAACAGGGTTGCAATAAAAAGGTAAGGAAGCACCATTCCAGCTCACCTTATTTCAAGTGACATACACGGAACATCTAAAAGGGAGAACTTCATGGCAAACATGCACACCAAATTTTTGCTTACCTACCCTTTCATATTATTCATAGAGTCAAGAAGCTTTTGAAGATATACTCTGAACATGTCTATCCATATATCAAGCACTTGCCTGAGCAAATATCTTTTAAATAAGCCTTTAGAAATCCGCCCGTGGAGGTAAGAGCGGTGGGGCCGGATTTTGAAAGACGAGTGAAAATTAATTATTAAATTTTCCCCTCTGTGTCGTCTGTCGAAATCACCCCCCCTTTACATTGTGGGTAACCACAGCTAAAAATTTGTGTTATACTTACTTTACAGGCAACACCGCATGCTGCTCACATTTGTTTTATCAAGTAATGTCATGAAAGTCCTTTCAGTACCCGTTCACCCACTACTTTCAATATTCTCTTTTTATTACATCCACATTTGTGATACATACTTAGCAAAATCTCGCTCCTTGAATATATGTTTACACATACATATTATAGCCAGCATCTCAACGAGAATGGTATTCTAACCTACTCCTAGAAGACAAAACTCTTATTAGCTTAGACAGATTCAACTCAATTATCTTCCATCTAAAAGTTTCTGCATATTAATTAGCGTCATGAGGAATTACAATCGAAGTCTTCCACAATTTATTACAAGTGAAACTGAACAAGGAACCCATTTTGGAAGGGTAAGTCTCAGTGTACAATTTGAGTTAAGTTAGTATTCTTCTAGTGGTCTAGACACTCCTCTTCCACAAAACTTGGCACACATAATGGCCATTCATCTTTTTCCTTCGTCAGATGCTGATGAACACTGGTCAATATCTACAGTATGCTGCTTTAAACTGTGTATACACAGGTATTTACTGTTGATTCCTTCCATAACCAAAACTGAGGTGGTGTATTATTTCACACCCTGTGCACTTGCTGATTGACTCCTTCGAGGTAGTGAATTAGCGCAGTTACACAAACATGCTTTACTCTTAATTATCCAATAGATCGCTGACAATGAGGTAAGACCAATTTGTACCCAAGGTATTCCCTAATGAGTCTTTACCTACATGAAACACATGAAATTGAGAGTGAATATTGCTTAATTAATGAATTTATGATTCCCCTAGCATCGTCAAGACCTTCCCAGGAATTGAGCATACTTGCTTTATGATATGCCTATCCATCAGCATCGACTTTTAACTCTTTAGGCTTGGTCTGGTCCACCAGCTGTTGTACCCAGAGGGAACATGGTGCAAGGTTACTGATCCCCCATCTTGCTTCTGTAATTCATTTTTTAAGTGTGACACCTCGCACATTGTGATGATATGCCCCGTGTTTGCACAGCTTCGTCACACATTTTTAAAACCTTTAATTTATGATTTTGATAAGGTTAGGCCAACCTTTTTGTTTTACAACTTTTAACTTCCCAGTTGATTTGTTACAATGTATCTACGTTTCTCTAGGGGGTTTATAAAGCAGTAGGTTAGGGGATACTACTAGAGGCGTTGTCAGTCTGTGAAATTCCTTTGCAATTGTATTTGCGTTTTATCATGATGGTTTTTATGTACTTGTATGATTTTATTGCAAAATCGAATAGGGTTTATGATGGATGGATTGATTCCAATTGCATTAGAGAGGTTTTAAAAACAAAAAGCACCCTAAAGGGCGCATTGACCGAAATGCACTGCAGATTGGTAAATCACCGACAACCTTATTTTAATACAAATTTAATTGTTTAAACAGAGACTTAGAAGAACGACAATAAAACAAATCTAGAATGATTATTTCATATAAAAGCTCAAAAGTTTAAATATTATGACAAATCATGAATTTCATTAAATGGCAAAAATAATACTGGAATATACTGGAGCAAATACAAGTTGAGAAGTAGTGCAATGTGGGACACCAAACAGGAAGGTTTGGGGCATAAATAATTCAATGCATTCTCCATCTTTGATCAGGGATCCACCAGGAGGGTGCACAAACAATTCAGAACTGAAAAGTCAAATATCAAACATTGAAAGTAAATGTGTCCTGCTAAACAGGAGACAACATGCTACACAGTGCTGGGATACCCATGTGATATTTTGCCTTTTGACTGCTTGCAAGCTTAGTTGAGCCATTAACGTAGAGAGGAACAGTATCTGGGCCTCAGTGGGCGGGAGAAGTGAGGCTCTGCAGCCCATGGGTCATGTGCAACTGCCAGCATCTGTATTAGAGGTACTGCAGTTGGGGCAGTTACTGGTCACTGCTGATGTACCTCCATCATGGTCGATGAAGACCTCAACATCTTATAGATTGGTTGACCGAGCTCTGTGCGTCCGAAGAGGACAGTAGTCCTATTCGGGTGGGGAACGTCCCGTCACACGTCAGACAGACATGTGATGACATTGTTGGTGATGTGCAGGTAGCTCTGGACCTGCGCAGCTCACGCTTTCTTTTAGTCTCAGCAGTACGCCTCCCCTCTGAGGTTTGGCAGCCTTCGTGAATGATACTGCACCATGCTGGACGGTTAAGTGCGAGGGGATCCCTGGTGACTGCACTGATCTCGAAGGACTTTAGGGAGTCCTTCAGGTGTCTTTGAACTGCTCATTTTGTCCTCCATGGGAGCGCTTTCCGTAGAAGACCTGTTTGAGGATGCACTCGTCTGAAATTCTGACAACATGCCCAGCCCATCAGGTCTAAGCTTTTATCAGCATTTTATGAACGAACATCAGACTGGCTCTGGACAAGACTTGAGTATCCAGCACTTTGTCCTGCCCTCTGATTTTCAGGAGCTTGTGCAGACAGGGCATGTGGAAATGATTGACCAATCGTGTATGACACCGGGAGACAGTCCACGTCTCAAGCGTACAGCAGAGCTGGAAGCACCACTGCATGGTAGACCTTCAGCTTAGTTGGTAGGCTGATCCCTCGATGTTCCCAAATGTTAGAGCATAACCTGCCAAAGGCAGAGCTGGCTTTCAGAATTTTGCCATTTACTTCTGCATTGATTGACACTGCTCGGAAAAGGGTACTGCCCAGGCACATGAAGTGGTCTACTGCCTGCAGTCTGTCCATTTACAGTGATGGATTGTTCTGTGTCTGGAGCGTGGGGAGCTGGCTGGCACATGGCCTCAGTCTTCTTGATGGCGAGACCAAAGTTGCTGCATGCAGATGTAAATTTGTCCATACTGGCTTGCATTTCCGGCTCTGTACTAGCATTCAGACCACAATCTTCGGTAGAGAGAAAGTCTTGCAGCAGCGTTTACCTCACCTTGGTGACAGCATGCAGTCACCTCAAATTGAAAAGTTTCCCGTCAGTTCTGTACTTCAGGCCTACTCCTTCAGAGCAGTGCTGGAAGGCAGACAATATCATGCTGAACAGAGTGGGTGCTAGAACACACCCATGCTTGACAGTTGGTGACTAGCGAAAATCATGGTAATGGTTCTACGTCCCTTGCGGAGACGTACTGCGTTTCTAGCAGTAAGCCCTGCTACAGGTGAGTGATCAGATGGTTCAGCAGAACTCATGCAAGAACTTTCCACAGTGATTGTTGCATACCTGGCAACAGGTATGCGACAGTCATCTCCACCCCAGGTATGGGCACTGCTACGTAGCACCTGAATGCTGCTGTTCTACCATGTGTGCTGCTAACATTCATCACAAGGTTGCAGGCATGTACAAGTAGGACACCCTTAAGGCATTTTCAAGGGGCACAACTGCCTCTTTCAATACATTATTACTGCAAGATTCAGCTTATAACTGATATGAGCTTGAGTACAAGTCTAGCTAATTTCTCATCGAACAGCTGGAAGGTAGTGAGCGGTCAGGATGGGACAGTATAGTACCAGAATAACGTATAATAAATATAGCCCTGAATATTTTGTTTTGAAATATTTCCCCGTTAGAGATAGAAAATAAGTAGCCAAAGGGACAATATTTTGTAAATGATATTTAGGACACGATATTTATGTGAGACCATATTTTCGTCAGCTCTATTCTGACATACAGACTCCCAATAGGGCCACACTACTGAATACTGAGCATCTGAGTGGTTCTTGTTAACCCATGTCAAAACAGAAGTTAATCCACTGAGATTTCTTTCCAGTTTATCACGGAATACGGGCACCATCTTTGTCAAAAAAAAAAATCACTTTAAAAAGAGAAAAAGTTAATCCATTTAGTAACTCTCTCCCTTTATGCCCAAAAGGACTAAAACTGTAAATCATTTTAGACTTTCCACGAAATGTCACTATGCTGACCAAACCAGAGGCGTTTGAATGTTGCAATCACAATGAAGGATTAGGCTCGGAAAAACAAGGATGAATGTAATCTGTTTATTACTTACTACTCCATCTCCTCATACCAGTCTGTACTGTGCACCAAATTGGAAAATCAGTCCCTTGAGCCTACGAGGAAACATTCCAAAACAAAAGGTGGAAGTTTAGATATGTGAAACATGCTCCAAGCGACTAAATTCTGGCACAAACACTGCCTGCCGAATAATAGAGGAGATTAACGTGTTGTAACTTATTCAGGTCCACTGCTTACTTTGTAAAATAATAAGTACTAGGCCCAAGGTTTTCCTCAAAAGCCTGCAGTGGCACTATCGAATGTCAAATAGTGAGGCTGCATAGTCTTCATCACACCTCTTTCATCCACCACTGGACTCTCCCTGCCCTTTTATCATCCACATTTTCTTTCCTTGTCACTGTTTTTCTGTCACTTTTCCTTCTTTCCCCCTTTTGTGTTTTTCTCTCTTGCTCCAGGTTAAAGCATGATGAAGAAAAATAAATGCAGGTCCCCAAAAAGGAGTCTCAGTGGACCCCATCTGCAACCAACTGCTCAAATTAAGCACCGTTTAGGTCAGATATGCAGCGGTCGATGCACAATGAGTTCACAACACATCCTATGTTTTATGCCCATTCCTGATCATATGTAAGCCAGTGCGGGAAAGACTGTTCGATCCCACTGAATATGTCTGCATCACATTTGTAGAGATACTTCACCTCCTGTGTTCGCTTATGCAGCTCCATGTTCCATCACCGCTCAATCTTCATGCAAGTAAGGAAGGAAGAGAGCCCACTGGCGCATGGGCTGTGTCATGACAGGCCTCATCGCTCTCAGCTGACTCCATTAACTGCAGTGCTGAAAAATATGCTGCACAAACCACAGCTACGTGTCGCCAGAGTCGGTCTTCTGTGACTCACTTTACGCTGGATTTTGCTTCCCCTACTTGCTTAAATTATGGCCATGTGTCAGGCTCCTCAAACGCTTGAAGTGCCGGACTCATTTGTGTTGCACTACTAGTTCTGCCACATTCGCGTTTTCTGATGGCTTGTGGGGGTGAAATGCAGAGGCCTGTGTGACCAAACAGTCAGTATATCTCCACAGACCGCTCCAACAGGTAGCATCACAGTGGGTGGTGGCCACACACTTCAGATTAAGCACCTTAGCCATTACGAGAAATGTCATGCTCAGCTGCCTGCTGCCTCAACCCCCCCTGCATTGAATGTGTGTTTCACCAAGACTCTTCTCTCTCCAAACCATCTCGGGCTTTTCGCTAAGCTCACCAAGTACTAGTACTATTTTTAAATGTACATTTAACCCGTTCCGAGCGTTGGACGGGTCGGCGTGTGCGTCAGACGGGTCTCAGCCATCCTAGCACCCATCCACGGGGGGGGGGCGGAAAGCACTGGGGCTCCCCTATGGCCCGCCCATCTACTAGCCCCCACCAGAGATGGCAGCGGAAGCCCTTCCACTGCTCCCCCCGCCCTCCCCGTCATCTGACATCAGCGCGCGCCGATGTCATTAGATACTACCGAACGCACTGGAAGCCATTTGCTTCCAGCTCGGAGGGAGAAGGTGAGTTTCTCCCTGGGGAGAGAGGGGGTTTTAAAACAAAGGCATCGGAGGAAAGAAAAGGTTTTTTTTTCCCTCCGATGTCTCTTTGGAGCATTCCTGCTTCACGATGGCACATGGGGCGCGATCATGCACCGATCGTGCAGCAGGAATACCCACTAGACACAAGGAATTTATTTTTGGGGGGTCAATTTCCTTATTGTCGGGCAGCAGCCCCTTGGGGAAGGGTCGCTCCTCTTTTGGGAGCAATTATTTTGGCCGTTTCTGCCCCCCCCTGGGGGGCAGATCAGCTTATAAATTTGGAGCCGTCTCTACCCCACTAGGCCATCAGGGTTTACTTTTTTTTTTTATGTTGGGGAGCAGCCCCTTGGGCAAACGTCACTCTCCTTTACTGGGGTGATTGCGTCAATTTCTTCCCTCTTTGGGGGCAGATCGGCCATATGTTTTTAGACGCATCTGTCCCCAAGGGGGCCAGAAGCCACTAGACACCAGGGTTTTTTTTTTTTATGTTGTTGGGGAGCGGCCATTGTTAGACACCAGGGATTTCGTCAAAATCTGTTTCTGCGATTTTGGGGAGCGGCCCCTCGGGCAAGGGTCGCATGCCTTTTAGGGGGTGATTTTGGCTGTTAATGCCCCCCTTAGGGGCAGATCAGCCTTAAGCTTTTAGGCCCACCTACCCCCAGCTTGGCTGGTAGATTGTGTGTGGACTGATGCATTATTTGCATATGTGATTGTAATGTTTTATTTCTCCTTTTTATTTTAGTGCAAAGCTTTTGATTCTTGTTTACGGTTTCAGCAGTGGCTGATCTGAAGTTGCGCAGTTACACGTATTTGGTAAGAAAAAAATTGTTGCGTTTACTACAAATGAGTATTATTGCCATGCATGAATCAATTTTTTGTAAGTGGCGTCATAATAGAAGCATATTTAGTTTGTTTTGAGCGTGAAATTCTTTTTGGATTAGTGCACGATGTGTAGTGCGTTGTCTTAAGTGTAATTTTCTTTATTTTTTAGCGAGATATTGTTGGTCCTTGCTGTGTCTGTGCAGAGTAGGTGGTGGTGAGTCTAGCTGTTTCAGGCAAGTGAGTGGTATCGTTTTGGAGTATATAGGTCTTTGTGATAAAGCCATTTTATTTATTACTTAAATTGCAAAGTGTTTGTTGTTGTTGACTTGTTTTTCAAGTTACCTTTATTAGTAAGGATTATGGCTAGCCGCAGGATTACTGCTCAGCAGGTGGTTGGTATGTTTTTGGAATCTTCCTTTGAACATGATTAGGAGACTGATAGAGCGTCTGAGGCAGAGGAGGAAATGCAAGATTCTGGCAGTGACTTTTCTGTCCACAAGGAATCATATGATGATTAAGCTACTCTCCGTGCAGATGAGGTGCCTGTTTTTGAGGAGGACACTGATGTGTCGATGGTGCAGCAAGAGGCATCCGGATTGCAGCCTGGGGCTGCAAGGCTTTCCATTGGAAGTGCTGGACTCAAGGTTGATCCAAACATGGTGCAGCCGGTGTTGCTTGCCTTTAGTGGTGATGCAGGGTATAGAGAGAATTGTGATTTTTTTTCCCTATACAGTTTTTTCAGTTGTTTACGAATTATGTATTTTTGGCTGAGATTTTTGAGCAGACTAATTTGAATGCTGAACAGTATTTGAGGGACAACAGTGCCAGACTTAGGCCCCGCTCTAGAGCTACCCAGTTGACTCTCACACATCTGGATGAGTTTTTGGATTGAACTTTGATGGGTTGGATAAGGAGGCCGTGCCCATCTTCATATTGGTCTACCAGTCCCTTGATGGCAACAGCCATATTTCCTGCAATTATGAGTCGTGATTGGCATTTACTTTTGCTTCGGATGCTGCATTTTGTTGATAATGCTTCGGCGTTGCCACGAGATCACCTGGACTGTGACCGTCTTTTTAAGATTCGGCCTGTCCTTGATCACTTTGTAGATCGATTTTCAGACATCTATACTCCAGGGAAAGAAATAGCTGTTGAGTCTTTGGTCCTGCTCAAGGGCCATTTGGTTTTTAGGCAGTACATTCCTAGCAAGAGGTCACGTTATGGAATTAAGATGCACATGTGGTCTGAGAGTAGGACAGGATAGGTCTATAATTTCCGGGTGTACACTGGTAGGGATTCCACTAGTGACCCCCCCCCCAGTTGTCCGTCCACTTTAGGAGTTTGAGAAATGCTAGGGATTCTGGGCAACAGAACCTGGTGAGAGCCACACAAGTCACCCCATCATTGATTCCCCTGGGTGTCTAGTTTTAAAAAATGTATAGGTTTTCTAGGTTTCCCTAGGTGCCGGCTGAGCTATGGTTTAGAATGCACCGCTAGGCACATTGTAAACAAGCATTTACAATGCAATAGGTCTCGCATTACTGGAAGTTTGAGCTATTGGCGTTGCATTATTATTAGCAACGCCAATAACTCAAACATTCATTAATGCGAGACCTATTGCATTGTAAATGCTTGTTTTATTTTGTAATGAGATTATGTAGTGGCTAACTGTGGCCAATTATAGAAATGAGTGGCAGGCAAGTAGAAACACTGTTCCAATTACACTGCTCACAGCAGCCAGCTGTGTGTTCGCTGCAAATGAAACGAGCACCGAGAGCTCCTGTTGCTGCTAAGATTAGGATTACAGATATAAAGGAATTTAGATTTTTAAAGAAACTCTGTGTTCATTTATTCCACAAATGCAGCTGTCCCCACCTACCACTCACACCGCCCTTCACATACACCACAATTAAGGATTGTCAGCCGTGGAGCTTTTATGACAGCGCCAATGACAGATAAAAGGGCTACACTTTTTTGCCTAGTTTGTATCTGGCAATTACAGAGTTCCCAGAGACACTTTCTAAAGCTGCATGACGTGCAGTCCTATTTTGAGTACACCTCTGCACACTACCTCTGAAACAGTTTCTCTATAATGAGGACCCAAAATCCTCCTACCTGCAAAAGTGGAAGAAGTCTACTGCACCATTTACATTAGAACACAACGGCGGGGATAGAAGCAACAGGAAGGAGGTTGGGTTTTTGTTTTTTGCACTTTTATAGTGTGAACTCGTCTGGAAGGTATTAGAGCGCTTTACATGAGCACCAGTTACATTACACAAAAGACACATTTATAGTTGGCGATATTGTATGTTGGAAGGTGCGATGTTTGTTTTTCTCCCTGTGTCACTCCTGACAGGAAGAGGCAGTCAAGTCAACAGCTGTAGAGGTGTGACACAAGAGAGGGCAAGCAAGGGTAACTAATTTTCACCCAAACCTCACGGAATGTACGTACTTATAGAGCATGCAGCAACAACTTAACCATTCAAGAGTTAAACCTACCGTTTCCAAACTGCTACCCACACACCATGGGCAAGCAGGGTTAGGTGAAGCAACACAGGGGAAAGACAAAACAAAATCGGGTGGGGGGAGGGGGGGGAGGCGAAGTAACACCTGTTTTGAATTATTACTATGGCGGAATTGCTTGTTATTTTCTGTAAGTTGGGTTTTAGGAGATATGCACTGCGGGCTAGAACGCGACTTACAGGAAATAACAAGCAATTCCGCCATAGTATTAAAGGGAGCCTGCACAGCGATACAAAATCAACATTAAGTGCTTTAATACCTTCAGGGCAGCTCGTGGTAAAATAGTGCGTCCGCAAAATGAAGTTAACACCCAGGGGGAGCTTTAGTTCAAATAGAGTGTCCAATTGTACGTGAAAAAAGCAGCAACGTGTGGGAGGATGCCACGGGGAGATAAGGTGATTTATGGAAACATGCGTGAAGTGCGGCAGCTGTGATGTCGCCTCATGTTGAGCTTCCCCGAGGCACGGACGTGCTTTACTATGACAAGGAGAGAGTGGGTGACAGGGAGTGGGCGCCAAGATGCCGCCTCATGTTTCACTTGCCTGAGGCACTAACAGCACTTCACAGAAACAACGGGAGGGGTAAAGAATGAGGAGGGGAGGGCGGGGCTAAAGGCAACACGGGAAACGGGTGAAGTGAAAGCGTGGCGCGTGTCGGCGTTTTGAGTTACCAGCAGGTAAAATAAACAGTAAATGTAAAAAAAAAAAAAAAAAAAATTTTTTAAAACAGGCGGGCGGCCGTGCACATGAAAAGTTAGGAGCATGGCCGCCATGATAATATAATGAAAGCGGCCATGCATATTAAACGTATGCGCATGGCGCGCGCTAAAAGAAAAAAAAAAAAAAAAAAAAAGGCGCGAGTGGTGCGCGCGCGCGACGGGAAAAGTGAAAGCAGGCGGGCGAGTGGTGTGCAATGTGCGCGCACCATGACGAGAGAGGAAAGCCAGGTGGCGCCTCCGCTCGTCATTGTGCGCGTAACCGCACGGTCTATGCCACCCAAAAAGCTGTGGTCGGTCTTTTTAAAGCCCATTTACTAAATGTCTCGCAGAGCAGCGCATGCGCTGGCTCAGGCGAGACCTAAAAAAGGTCAGTTTTCACTGGAAAAATGTGATGTGTCCACGTTGCGTTTTGGGCCGTTTCCTGCTGCAGGCACAAGGCCTACCCACACATGTGAGGTACCATTTTTATTAGGAGACTTATGGGAAAACAGTATAGAAGAACAAGTGTTATTACCGATTGACTTTCTTTGCATTTCTGCCTTCCAAATGTAAGACAATTTGTAAAAAAAGAAGTCATTTTGAAAAATGACCTCTAATTCACATGCTTGTATGGGTACCCACAATTTTGGAGAAGTGCAAACAACAACTGCTTCTGAACTCAACATTTTGTTCCCATTTCAGAAATATATAGGTTTGTTTTCTGCAAATTTGACGTGGACACCTTATGTGGACAAAAAGTTACAAGGGCCTAAGCGCGAACTGCCTCAAGCAGCCAAAAAAAGGCCTAGCAGCGAAGAGGTTATGTAGGTGCAAAGGCAGCCATCCAGTTTCCAAAAGAAAAGGATGGCTGTCTTAACTCAGTGGGCAGCAAATGGCTTCAACTGAACATAAACTAAACAAAGATAACAGTGGTGGTGGGAGGGTGTGTGGCGGGGTAGGCTCTGAACTTTGAGGCACCTCTCGAAGCCTGGAGCTTGTGGTATAGAATCAAATGCCAGATTTACTAAATACTGGTCGCAATGTGCCACAGGTATACTCACAGCCACAACCTAATTTTACAAACTGACCTCTGTACCAATCGGTCAGACTGTAAAATTCCAAAGCAGAGTGGGTCGTAATCTGACCCAGCTCATGAATATTGAGGAGGCAGGTCGCAAATTGCAACTCAGTCATTGGTGGCCATCAGGATGTTTTCCACAAAGGTAGAGGTGCTTGATTTAAAATACATTGTATACCTAAAAAAAAAAAAAAAATTTTAAAATGTGAGAGTGACCAATGGCCCATGGACTACTGCCTACTCTCCAACTATTTTTTTTTACATTTACAAAGGGGAAATGGATCCCTTTGCATTTGTGAATGGCTTGCCACCAACTCAGTTGTTAACTTTGAATGTTTCAGTTGCAAAACATTGATACATCACATACCGATCCGGTGTTTGGAAGGGGTGCCTACAACATGCACCGTCCAAATACCATATCAGAATGCTAAAATTGGATTTCTTTGCAGTCTCTGATTCAGAGTATTTGTGACCACAAATGGATAGCACATCTGGCCTGTAGAGGTTAAATTAATTTTCATTTGTCAGTGATTCCTTAGGCTGAGCATGGCAGTTGCAGATTTGTACCACACCTCTAACCTGGACAATAACGTACGTCTCACAGCCTTTCATCAACTCTAAGTTGATAATACATTTTGCTTTTGGCAAGTGTGTTTTTGTGAGCGGAGGAAATGTGAATGAGATGTCTGTAGAGATGACAAGCTGGATGCTGATTTGAGAGCCTGGTCCGCCATGTTATCCGATTTAATGAAGCCACGAGGGTGGCTCCCTCTGGGGACACTGACGTGATGTGCCTACCAAGCCTTTGGGTGGCTGAAGAGTAGGGAGGTCCGGATGTTCACAGATGGATACACCATGGACTTATACAGATCATTTACTCCATACTTATCTTGGATCACTTTCTGGGACCTAGCACGAGAGCGGGTGGGGGGGGGAGGTTGTGTTTCAAGTTTACTGGGTCTGGACATAAACAATAAAGGAAACAGCAGTCAGCAGTCTATTCGTTGTAACTGCTATTGGTGGTATCCTATGATACTTTTTTAGCAGTTTGTTGTGTAACACTGTTACTCATTTCATCCTGCTGAACGTCAATAAGAAAAACTGTATGAAAAAAGGCTAGTTTTTGGGAGACCAGTATGTCTTTGGCATGAACTATTTTTCTCATTCAATGTTCGCAGGCCGGAATAGGCAAACCGGTCTGACGGCACTCTGAAGCTCCAGCTAGAAATCAGCCAATCTAATGTGATCTTTGTAAAGACAGCAGTATCACCTCCAAAAACAGAAGGCAAATGATGGTTGTGCAAGTCTGAAACAAGGAGACATTGAAGCGTTCCGATACAAAGTGGGTAGGAAAGATCAGCAATCCAGGCTCTGGTAAATATGAAAAAAGTAAATGAGTTCATGTTGAGACATTATGAAGAATGTGACTGTTATTAAGCTGTGAAGATAGATCAGCAGTTTTTAGCTTAGGCATGGAATGATCATGCAACTGTCAACAGTGCACAGTAACCATATACTCAAAATGCAGACAATGCTGCAATTTGAATAAGAGTAGCAAAGGCAAACTTCTGGAGTTGCCAAAGCATACAGCCCCACATGTCCAGTGTCTGTGTACATCGATTTGATACACAGTAAAGTTTCACTGGCAAGTCTGGCATCAAGGGAGAGTGTGAAGCCTAGATCATAGAGGGTGAGTTACAGCCCTGGATGCCCTAGCTCCGGTGGCAAAGGGTTCATCAGCCTTCTCAACACCAGTTGGGCTTTATTCCGTGGTGCTATTTAGGATGTCATATGTGCTAGCATGGTCCAGAAATGGTTCAGAGGCATGGGGAATGCAATAACCAAGGCATCCTCATTCTCCGAAACAGTAAACGACAGACTCAAGTTTGACTGTAGTACCGGGCAGCAGAGATGGCAGATGGATGTTAACCTGGGGCAATAACGGAAGCTTAAGCATGACAGGGGCAAAGACACCAGGAGTCAATGCACATGCCACACCAAGGGAGCTAGCAGTTTACTTGATTTATCATCAAGTCAAACATGTTTTTCTCTGCAAGTATACGCATAGCTAAGATTACCTGAAACCAAACAAAAAATAGTAACCTATACCACGACCAGCACTTAAATACACAACACAAAACGTCATAATCGCCAAATATTGCTCATAATACAAATTTTGTGCCATCACAAGTCTTATTCGGTTAGCTCGGTCACTAAGCAGAGTGTTATTTGAACAGTAGTCATATGTGGAACACATCAAACTCTAATACAATATTCACAACTCTGCAAACTCGCCGGGATGTCCCTAGCTCAACAATGCTAGCCAGTCGCCCAACCAGTTCTAGCAAAGAGTGCACTGCCGTTCCCAGGACAACATGCTTCTGTTATTCACTCCTCTTCAAGAGGAGATCTTAGAGGAGTTTGAATATCTTTATGTAGAAACAAAATACCATCAGAATTACAAATACACAACTTGGAAAACACTGATAACCAGCCGGTAACAAAACACATTGTAACACTTGTGAGTTGCTCTTTTGATTTGCAGCTCTCTACAGTTTGTACACTGCAAGCTTTCGTTATAAACTGTCCATCCATGCATCCCAATAACGGTTGTAATTTACCTCGCTCCTTTCTGCTTCCTCCCAGCGGAAAATGTCACGTGGGTTTGCACAGCCCTTATAGTCGACACTTAACAAAAGCTTCCAGGGCCAATCCCCGACATACATCAGCACAATGTATACTAAATTTAAATAAAAGGGATAAACCTCCTGAAGCCAAAATAAAGTCTCCCTAAGGAGCCTTTGGTTTGATTAAAAACACACCAAGGAGGGGAAGCGGTGCTGAAGGTCCGTGAATGAGGCCTAGACAATTTCACCATATGTTTTTCTGAGCGACAAGAGGAACATGGCATATCTTATAATAAATCGATTTAGACCATTCACAACACTGTATAGCAATAAATTCTTTGCGTGAAAATGTTTTTGGGCAATTTTGCATAGATCATAATATTTGGCAACAATCTTCAGCTTGATTTATCCCCCAAGTAATTAGCCTGGGAGACGCTTAGCGAATCCGAAAGCTTTTGTTTGGATTACCAAGCGATGATTACAGAACGTCCAGTCACACCTCAGGTGTGCGACACAAATACAATAGCATTCTCTTTTGAGAAGAAATAAAAAATTTCAGAGCAAGGGAAATAAGACAAAGGAATACATTAATTAATGTTGTTAGGCAAAGGACTGAATGACAACTACATATCCAAGGGCAGCATAGAACAGTTTCATTTCAGGGTCTTATAGAAAACAAAAACATAACTCAAAAAAACAGTTTTAGCAGTGGGGCCTCCTCCGCTAAGGCGGAGGAGTGTCGCCCCACTGATCTTTAAGTAGAGCAAAAAAATAAAAATAAAATGATAATAGCAAGACTTTATTATCATTTTATTTGTGTTATCATTTTATTTTTCTGAGCATTGGCAAAGCGATTAGGTCTGGTGTTGGCTGACAGCATTTTCACTTTTAATGCTAGTTTGTCACAGCTTTTGTAAAGCTTTTTTGGTGGTGGGAGCTGCCAGGCCTTCGCCAACATTTAATAAAAATAAAAAATTCTAAAAGCAAAAATATTTTTAATCTCAAAAAGTACATACTTCCACAGAAATCACAGGCCACTGAAGGGAACTACTGTGTGTGGATGTGCCTCTTGTGAAAGAGCTGCATCCAGTCATTCACAGTGAAGCTCGCCAATGGCTGAAGCAGAGTGGCCTACTGCCCCAAGCTGTATACTGTAGTGGGCAGAAAAAACAATTAATGACAAACAAACCAACCAATGGAGTGTGAGAGATTGCTAAAAACCACATTATATCTAAAATCAAAAGTTCTTGGCTAACACCAGATCTAACAAGCATTTTCAATGCAATAGGTCTCGTTTTGCGATCGTTTAAGTGATTGGCATTGTAAATGACAATGCCTTTTATTTATGCGTTTTAAACAAAACACATATATAAAAGGCATTGTTATTTTTAATGCCAATAGCTCAAGCTCTCGCAAATGCGAGAGCACTTTAATGTTGGCCACGCCCATTTATTTAGACGCCGCTCAAGGTATTCAGGTTACAGTGAGCAGCGTCTAAACAAAGGGGCACGGACAATATTAAAGTGAAAGCGCATATGGTGGGATTGCTTGATTACTAAAGTTTCTTATGGAGACACAGCTTTACAGATATGAAATGTCAACTACTGTTGCTCGAGGCTCTTTTCTTGACGGACAGAGGTGCTTCTACAGAGTAAGCACAAAACTGAAGACCAGCTTTAAGAGACCAATTGTGCTGCACCAAATGTTGCACATGTGGTGGTCCCACTACAGAATCCTAGGTTTTGAAAGAGGTTGTCGCATATAAAAGATATCACAAGCATTTAACTATAAAGGAGTCCTTTGGTACATTAGGTGCCATGTGAAAGGAAAATTCCCCTCCCTTCTCAAAGGTAGCTAGGTGCTTGATGTCCCATATGCTATCAGCAGCTGGGCTGGCTATTGCTGTGCAGTGAAATTACCCGGCTCACCTCCAAACGACTTACGTTGGTCTAAATAATAGAATATATATGCAATGGAAATAATAACAGCCATAGTCGGGGATAAGATGGGAATTTGCAGAAGATTTGGCCTCCTTTTTAGGTCTACCATACAGACAACTTAAGTGATCTGTTGGTAACAGACTTATAGTATATAATATAGACATAGGCCCTCATTATAAGTGGCCCATTTAAAGAGCCAGGAGCATAGGTGAAGCTGGGGGCAGGAATAGTCCTTGCTATTCGAAGATGGACCCTTAGGGCTCCCTTAAAAATGGAGAACTACAAGAGGAATCAGTAATTTCTGGTCCGATTCTCTGGGTAATTCCACATATTCCCCAGGATTTCCACACAGAGATAATATTTGTGTGAAAATAAACTTACCCCCATCAGAATTAGGAGGTCTGTGCCTCATGTCAGAAGCAAAACCTATTGGCTTTGCCGATGCTTGTGGTACATATAGGTTAAGAGGTACTGGAGCATCATATGAGATGAAGATGTGTGTCCAACACCATTCGTCCATCAAATGTCTTCTTTATGTTCTCTTCTTTGACTTACAAAGATGTTGATAATAAGGTCTGACCTGAATGCGAAGTGGTTTATGATTCCCTTGTTTGTGTTCCTAATCGAGTATTCGGGACCATTGCTTCACCAAAGTTATACCACTTATCTTTCTCAAATCCTGCATGCACTGAAGAACTACTATAAACATATATCTTACATACTATTTTGCTTTTCTGTCTTTACCCAATATGTAACTAAGATCTGCAGACCAAAAGTGATAAAAAGTGATACACTTATTACCAGAGGTGTGTGCATATACCTTGTTTTCTGTTGAGTGTAGCAGCCATGCTAAACCAAAAATCATTATTTGGTGGCGAATAACATTTTCAATACAGTCTGGTGAATAGGTGTCAGTCTCTTTCTTAAACACACATCGATACAAAAATGATCCCTAAATTGCAAATGCAGCATGTTTTTGAGTGATTAAACAGTAATATAATAGAGCTACAGAATATACGTCATAATGTTCTTTTTCCTGCTGCATGACTTACTCAAACACCCTGCTACATAGTTTGGTTCACCACTGCTGCATATGTACAGTAAACCTTTCAAAGGGTAAGCAAATATATCCCTGAATGCTAGTGGGTGAGTGAGAAACCTATCTGCAAAGTAAATCCGTTTAAGAATATGTAGTTTTCCAATGCTTGAAGCTAGAACCCAGGGACTTCTTCCTAAATTTCAATTAAGGAAAGAATATCCAGAATATAAAAAATGGAAAAAAAGACAAGCAATGGCAAAGCCAACAGGTCTCGTCTTTGTGACCTATTGGCTTTGATAATGCTTTTTGGGGATGCTGTACAGTATGCCCCCCACCCTAAAAAACGTTATCAAACATTTGGGGGAAATGAAGCAAGGTGTGCTTCTGCTGACCGCACCGTTTAGTAGGCATCACCAAGCACCATTTTCTCGCGTTTTTTTTTACCGATCCAAGATGGCGGACACCACTTGGTAAATGAACAACAAATGTAGAAGGGATATGGGAGCACACTGCTTCACCTCCCAGCTAGTTCAACCCTTAGCATTATGGTAAATGCAGTTCACTTTGAATGCTTACTTGATTTTTTGAGGAAGTGTTTCACCAAGGTTGGTGCAGGTTAGTGCTGTGAATCTCTAGACACGTGTTTCTGGATATTATCCTTCATCAGTAGAGATTAAAAAAAACGAAATTCATCTGGGGTTGCTGAGAAAGCTGCCACAATCCTCTCGGGTCTCAGTACCTTTATCTGGAGCACAGGTGCATCTCCAAAAGCTCGTCAGCTCAATGGCTCGAGGGAGCCTTTTCAAACAAAAGGGGATGGGAGCACACTGCTTCACCTCCCAGCCAGTTCACCCCTTAGCATTATGGTAAATGCAGTTCACTTTGAATGCTTACTTGATTTTTTGAGGAAGTGTTTCACCAAGGTTGGTGCAGGTTAGTGCTGTGAATCTCTAGACATGTGTTTCTGGATATTATCCTTCATCAGTAGAGATAAAAACTAACCTGCACCAACTTTGGTGAAACACTTCAGGAAAAACTCAAGTCCCTATTTGGACAAAAGGTACCTACATCTGCCAACTAGAGACCCCCAGTTCTAACACAAAGATATTGCTGTAGGGAATTTTAGCCATGTAAAGTACTGAAAAAAAAGTAGCCAAATGTAGGTGTTTTTCTAAAATTGGGAAAAAACATGCTACCCTGCTGAAAAGGGTGCCCATAGTGGAGCATTTTTAAGAGAGTAATACCTATTTCTTTATTAAAAAAAAAAAAAGCACACACCTGCTCTTGGACACAAGGTGTGGATAAGAACAAAATAAGGCAGAAAAAAAAGCACCCATGCTGCAGAATACATAAATGGGCGGTACATAAACCCACCCACTTATGAAGATCTCTCCCCAGCCGGTCACGCAGGCCAGAGAGAGATTAAAGAAGAAACAGGCCTTTGTTTCTACCCGAGGCCTAGTCAGGCCAAGGGGTGGTGGGTTAGAAATTTACAAATAGTACCCGTCCTTTGCACGGAGCCAGCGTCTATAAAATAACCTCTCTAGCACTATCACATTGCCTGGGGATATGTATTAGCCATGTTAAAGAGAGGTGATTTCTTACACTTCCCTTGTTGACCATGCACAAGAGTAGGGTAGGGCTAGATCTGCCTCCCCCCCCCACCACCACCACCACCTAAATGTTAGAGGAATTGCATCATATCTTTATATTGTATACCCTCCACAAGGGTCAAGGAAGGGATGCTGTTGAAGGGGTAGCTGATGGGGGGGGGGGGTATTTTTGTACACCCTCCCATACTTGCCATGGGGCTGGAAAGGTTGTTATTGTCCCCCTTCGCAACGCTCTAGAGTATGTTAGTGGTGACTGCCACATTTACGTTTTACCCTTCCCTAAAGCAAGAAGCAGTGTGTACTTCAGCAAGATTTTTCAATCTCTTCATTTGCAAACACCAGGAGAGATTTAAAAAAAATTGTTTTAAAAACTTTTCTTCAATATTAGTACCTTTCTTACAGGTCTGCCTGGTGGGAAAGCATCTTTCTTAAAATTAAAGGAAATATTATGCCCCTGTAGACAAATGAACACACCTCCTCCAGGTCTTCCCAAAGAGCCAGAAGGGTTATTGTGACCACCGCCCACCTTTCCCATTGTAGCTTGGAGTTTTGGTCAAGTCTGTACCTTAGCTGCTCCATTTCATGTCTTTTGAGGGTATGTTTATCCAAGCCGGTCTCCTCCATCAACCTTAATGAAAGTTTTGTTTCAGTGAATAGATATTAGATAAAATAAGGAGCAACACTTTTGTTTAAAGACAATGGATGCCTTTATAATTGGTAGAAAGCGACGAACAACCGAGCAGACACTGGAGAGGCACAGCGAGGTTCACTCCTACCAGAGATCACTGGTGACCTGCGGTCGCCCACTCCCAGTGAGCAGCAGGTGACGTGCAGCAAAGAGTACGTTTACGCAATAAGAAACTGTAAAGGAAATATACGGATTGATAAATGCATTTTAAATTATGGTCCATCATGAAGACCGCTTACTGAAATTGAAGGAACTTTTTTTAATCTCCTCATAATAAGTTGGGTCGTAAGTATGAAGCAGCGGAATAATGAGCAAAGTTGTTGCCCCCCCCCCCGCAGAATTGGATGAGGAGGTGAGGACACCCTACGCTTCCCATATATTACAAATATTCGATGGCCTTGGGCTGAATCAGACCCAAGAGGGTTAGGTGCCTTCCTCCCTCACCCCCGTGCACGCCCCTGGCATGAAGGTTGTTTTCTGGGGGCTGTAGAACTGGAACAATAATTTTAAAGCTGCACACTAAAGAATGGGGTAGTAGGAGGGTTTTTTTGGGGGGGGCGTCGCCTCCCCACCGCGGCCACATAATAAAATCCTATGGTCACTTTAAAAGAATCACCCCGAGTTTCGCCCTTCTCCTAAAGCTGCAGCCACTTTGACGCGAGTCTAGTAGATATCAGTGAATGCTGTCAATATTTGTATTTAGACAGTAGTATTACTACATGTTTACTCATGAGTTCTTCACCAGTCATACATCAAGCAATATCTGTAGGTCTTTCATCCAAGCAGTACCTTATCAGTCCTGTTTGAACCAAAAGACGTAGAACGCTTGAATTAGAAAAGCTAACTAACCGAACAAATAAACACAAAAAAAGATAAGGTAAAGCGTTAACACACAGAGCATTCATCTTGGGGGAGAAGCATTTCAAAGACACTCGAGTTTGCAGTGTAATCATGCTGATAGTGGGTTGAAGCGTCCAGGCTTCGTATCTCGCCACATCTCACATAAAAACAAATCTATCCAAAATAAAACATCTTTCCCCAATGTGTTTCATTTCTTTTCCCTTGATATGGAAAAAAAAAGCATGAAGTAGGCGTTTTTAAATAGAGACCGTTTAGGCACGCTTTCATTCCCACTTCATTGTCGATAAAAAGCAAATCTTCCTTCTCAAACTTTCCACTTCAGCTTCAATAAACCCTTCCAGACTAAAATAGGACGGCGTGTCCTAGTAACATTTCCACCAAAGGTATTATGACAACGTCGTGCACTGTATTAACAAAACAAAAAAAGACTTCTGGAAAATGCAAATCAAACGTACGCACTGCCAAGCTTCTCCTGGGCGCTTACCTTCCTGAGGGCTTACTCTTTCCTCACTGCAGCTACCAGTTTTGGGAAAAACACCCTGAAATGCAGAAGCAAGCACTGCTCCGGTCTCCCTTCTGAGCAGCAAGCACTTTACTCCTTGGGTATATTCCAATAGGATTCCCGTCCTCTCTCTCCGAAGTGCAGACCGCACTGATGCTCTCAGCTCGAGACAGCGGGGTGTGTTTCGAAAGAGTCCTCGCTGCCTGCTTCTACCCGGTAAGCCCCTCCTCTCTATCAGTGACCAGAGACGCTCCCCTTGCTTCCTTTAATGAGCTCCGCGTTCACTTGTGCTGCTTCCTCCGCCCCCTCCTGAGCTTGTCTGCCAGAAGTCAGACCCTCCTTGCTTCCTGTATCTCGTCACTGGCTGCCAAGAAGGAACACCTCAGTCATGTAACATGTCTGCCACGTAACTACAGAGCGTAACATTTACCGTGGCACGTGCCACATATGTCATTTCTCTGTGTCATGTAAACGTGACGTTGATATAAATTGATACAAAACAACATGTTTTTCAGTTTGTAAAGAAAAAAGTGTTCGACGTTTCATAGCTTCTTGGTTCTCTGTTTTTCCACAGTTTTGCAAATATACTTAATTCATTTAGTCAAGACCGTCGGCCACGCGCAACCGTTATCAGTATTTAATATAGTCAGTGCTTTAAATGCAAAAGAGTGCAGGTATTCACCAAAAAGAGCGGCGGGGTGGAGTTTAGGGCGGGCACAAGGGGTGGGGCTAGATTTTTGACCATGCCAAGCTTATGCAAGAAATCTGCAGCATTGTTAGAATGTGGGCTGTATCTATCCATGAGTTATCACACTAATAACCATTTATATAACACTTACTAATAAGAGTTTATTACGACCCTAAGCAACACATATTGAGCAATCATAAAATAAGAAAGGATTGAGGAAAAAAGAGTGAGGTGCTAAATATATGCCTTGTTTGTTTGCAGGTCCTTGATGTAGGGGCATAACTCACTAAGCTATATTACAAGGATGTTATCTTTTGACCTGCAGGTAACACAAGGCTCTATGCAATAAAAACAGCAGTCAACTGAGCCTTTTACATAAAAAACAAATCTGTGATCTACATGTTACATGCTGTGCTTTCCAGCAGACACAATGATCCTCTTTGCAATTTTATGGTGAGTTGAACCTTTGATTAGAAAGTACACAGATCTTTCTAGCAAGTGCATTAACCACCAGAGTTATCCACTTTATTGCTACATATTCTGCCCCAAGGTCACTTACCTAAGAGAAAGGCTCCTGCTTCCCGTGCCTCACGATTTGTGAATGCGCAGCTGCAAAAAAGCGAGCAATTCATGGGTAACTCTTTTTATTCTCGGCACTAGTGGGTGTTTCTGTCAAACTTGGAGATCAGAGTTGCTTACCAAGAGACATACGTTGTATAACTTTAGTAAGCAGCATATTATCTCTCGCATGAAAAATGTTGACACGAAGATACTGGCGATATTGCTGTTGTTGGATCAGTCTTTCAACATTCCATTTTATGTGGTTGAAAAGGAGTGGTGGACGGCGTCAACAAGCTGCAGCTGGGATATCAGAAAGAATAAGGTATCTACCGGGCTGATCTGGCTGCACTCTGTGTAATTAAAGTACACACCATGATCTGTAACAGTGCACAGATTTTGAAAAACGTCTCAGTTGGATTATTCAAATTGCTTTATAATCTTTTGTAGATGTTACTTTGCAGTACTTATGACGATGCCACACGTGTAAATTCACCTATACTTTATATTATATGTCTCATATACTTACTATACTAAATATCAAATGTATTCTTGCATTTGCAATTGTCGATGAAAAAAATATTAAAAAGAAAAGGAACAGGCTTTCACGTCACATTACAAAAGGCAAGATGGTCTTTCTGAATCGAAATATGACCATTGACATGAAGTCCCAGTGAGGAGATGGGGCTTATTACAAATTAAATATGTTTTCTGCGCTTGTACCAATGACCACCTGGGAGCGCAAAATAGATGAAAAATTCCTGTTTTCTTGCTTTTGGTGTTCGATCACAGTGTGCAACCATGAGTATGAATAACACGCACATACCTAGCCATGTAACACATTTATTGGCTTTTGATAAAAATACAAAAAGAACAATTGATGGACAGAATGCAGAACAATGTCATACATTCACCCCAGTACAGAGATCTGGGCTTAAATCCATCGTTTATTTGCTCACCATGCCATTCCAGTTTGAACCCAGCCATATGCAAATCAGTCTTGACCCTGCACCCAATGGGAAAAGTCCAGCAGATCTGCCAGGCCAGGTCCTCCCAGGACTGGAAACAATCATCCTAGGACCGGTTTTGGGGTTTCACCCCTCATCCGCCAGGATATCTTGGCTCCAGTGGCATGGAGAGAGCACAGGACCCACGTCTGGGCATACCCGTCCCACTCAGGGGGACAAATGCAAAAAGAATAATTGATAGACAGAATGCAGATCAATGTCATACATTCACCCCAGTACAGAGATCTGGGCCTAAATCCATCGTTTTTTTGCTCCCCATGCCATTCCAGTTTGAACCCAGCCATATGCAAATCAGTCTTGACCCTTCACCCAATAGGAACAGTCCTGCCCGAACTGCCAGGCCAGGTCCTCCTTGAACTGGAAACAAGCATCCTAGGACCGGTTTCGGGTTTCACCCCTCATCAGCCAGGATAGCTTGGCTCCAGTGGCAGATAGATCTCTTGACTGGAGTGAATGTTTTAATTTGTTCTGCATTCCGTCCATCAATTTTGTGTCTTTTGCTTCCTCGCCCTAAGTGCGCCGGTTATGCCCAGACGGGGGTCCCGGGCTCCCTGTGCCACTCGATTCAAGCTATCCTAGCTGATGAGGGGTGAAACCCCGAAACCGGTCCTAGGATGCTTGTTTCCGGTCCAGGGAGGACCTGGCTTGGCAATTCGGGCTGGACTGTTCCCATGAGGCACAGGGTCAAGACTGATTTGCATATGGCCAGGTCTAAACTGGGGTGGCATAGTGAGCAAAAGAATAATGGACTGGGGGTGAATGTTTTGATTTGTCCTGCATTCCATCCATCAATTGTGTGTCTTTTGCTTCCTCGCACTAAGTGCAACGGGTATGTCCAGACGTGGGTCCCGGGCTCACTGTGCCACTGGATTCAATCTATCCTGGCTGATGAGGGTGAAACCCCAAAACCGGTCCTAGGATGCTTGTTTCCAGTCCAATGAGGACCTGGCTTGGCAGTTTGGGCTGGACTGTTCCCATGAGGCACAGGGTCAAGACTGATTTGCATATGGCCAGGTCTAAACTGGGGTAGCATGGTGAGCAAAAGAATGATGGATTTAGCCCAGATCTCTTGACTGGGGGTGAATGTTTTGATTTGTTCTGCATTCCGTCCATCAATTGTGTGTCTTTTGCTTTGATAAAAATACAGCCATGTACATCCGTGTGGCATGTAAGCCCAGGTGGTTTAGCGCTGGCTGCAAACATCTCTGTTAAAACAGCATATCACATTTTTCACTGGACTTACCTTCTCTTCCGTTCAAGGTCAATAAATTAGGGATCAGCGAGTTTGATAACAAGTTCCCTTATTATTTACACATAAAAATAGGCAATTCAGCTGTGGAGAGATGGTTAGGGATGGTGAAAGCAATAGTAATTTTTTTGTTTGTTCTGTCCACGGCATATTAACACTATCCTGAACAGTGTGTTCCACAGCCGCGCCCATTAGACTTCACAGCCCACTCTCAGCCCTCACTGTGAAAGATCAAAGGTTAAATGAATCACCCTTCAGCCACACCCCTGCTCTGATGACTTCTGGGGTAGCACACGCTGTGTCCTGGTGACAAGAGCTACTGTTCTGACGCTCTTGTGCCAGCTCAGCCCAAGCTTCCAATGTGATTAAATCAGTGCATTGCATTTTGAAGGTACTGCTGAGGTACCAGTTGATTGATGAAGGGAGCGCTGCCTGCATAGAAGTCAGGCCCTCATGAGTACTGGTATACTCTTTGTTCTAGGAAAAGTCCCAGTACTCCAGGGGAGAAAATGAAAAAGTGCCGGTACTCGGTACAGGTGAGCACCAGTCCATTTAAAGAACTGGATATACTTTGTTCCAAACACATTTATTAGAGCACATTAAATAGTTAGCATGCTTGATTGGTGCCTGGTATCCCTATATGCTAACATTTAGGAACAGATAAGAGGGAGTTTTCTTTTAAAAAAGGGGGATCCTTTTATTTACCTATTAACTTTCATTGAAAAGGAGGAAACTTTAAGCAAGAGAAATAATGCCCCAATTACTTGCCTGTAATTGCATCACTGTGAGTCCTCTTCCTCGCTTCCATTCATGACAAAATGATGCTGGATGGCCTCATTTTGTAATGAAGGGAAGCAAGGAGGGGACAATGAGGTAAAGCCATTTTGTCTTAAAAAATCATGAGTCGGTTCTCCTCCATCAGTCATGAATGCTTGTTCTGTATTCTGGCTTTTCAGCAACGTAGAGAGATAAGATGCTCGGCAGAAGCAACCAAAACTCTTAACGTACTTATGTAGAGAGTGAGAAACCCAGTTAGGCACCAGGCAACCAATTTATTGTGCCCAAACACAAGACCCATTGTTTCTGCCGCATGGTTTGTGTAGGTTGTATAGTTGACTACATAATCTTTCATGGCCTTTGTTTCTACAACACAGCACCCCCACAGCAGAAATAAAGCACCACATCAGTCTCAGGTGGTCTTCCAGCTGATGTTGACACTGGCTTTCTCCAGATCTCTGGGAAATGTCTTGAGATGCACTTGGGTGGGGTGGGGGTTGCGGATGATAGGACACCTATGAGCTTCATTTCTGGCATTTGAGGCTTGCTGTCGAGTCTTGCATGCTTCCCCCTTTCAGAGTCTCAGCCTTCAGTGTTTGACTGTTCTCATTTTCCATCCTGTGTTCACCTCCATCAGTGCCCAGTGCACAGCCTCTTTTCATTTAGGAGAGGGATCTGTTAGATCAGCAAAACATAAAGAAAAGTGGAAGGTAAGGGACAGTAGCATTTAAAAAAACCAAGAGAAAACAGGAAAAAGGTTTATATGTGAAATTAATACGGATTCTCATTGCGGACAAGACCTGTACCATATGGCTCCTACTTTTTGTGCATGCATATAGGTGTACTCACTTACCCAATGACCCCTTTTACTGTTATCTCTTGTTTTAAAAAATAAAAAAATGCTACTGTTAGTGATATGATAACGAGGTGGCTATACCATATACTCTATGAGCCACAATAAACAAGTATACTTTCACGAATCTCACACAATTAGCATATCTGCTTACAATACGTTTTAAGATGGGTGGGTGCACTAAGATGTTTTTAATATGATGTGTCCCTCCAGGCCATAATCATGTGTCATGAGGTGAGTGGGTCTCAATAATTGAAACTTGTCCCTTACCTTCCTCTTTTCTTTAGGTTTTGCTGCTCCAACAGAAGGACTGGTAGGGTTCTATTATTTACCAGTCTGCATGGTCTTAATGTACACCATTGTCTTAAATGTTGTTACCCTGAAGAAGACCCTAGACCTTCTTAGGCTTATATAGTGGTCGAAACATATTGGTAATCATAGATCATAGGTTCAGTGATTCTCTGCATTTCACTATATGATGGACTTTTTAGTGTTTTCAAATATTCCAGAGGTACTCGCTGAATAAAGAATATTTTGAGTATACCTCTGGGTATATTTTATACTTTTTCTTGCCCCAAAAAAACAGGACCCAATCAAATTGTCCTTAGCATAGATTTATAATAAGTCCCAGGGATAGATTTGCTTTCCTCTGTTGAATCAGCCGGGGTGGCATTGTTGCTACCCCGCTGTGAGAGGTTGTCAAATGATGAAGCATACCTCAATACGTTGAGGGTGAGATGACCTCTCAAATTTTTTTTGATGCCCTACACCTTGGATAAGTCAAAAACCATAATGGGTTTGTTTAGGCTTTGGTATCCTTAAGTGACGTTTTTCGTGTTTTGAAGTTTAGGGACAGCCAGAAGCTGCCCCTGCAGTCCTGGGTTTATTGTGTGGATGCCTTTTGCAAGGCACTGGATGGTTGGCTGAAGGGCAGTAAAGTAAAAGATTATCAGGGGCCGTACAATTTGATTGTGAAAGAGCACATGTTCAGTCTTTGATTTTCTGATCTGAGCCAACACCTGATTGATTGTAGGCTCACTGGCCCCAGGGAGCTTGGAGGAGAGCAGCCACTGGCTCAGCACCATGGTCCACAAGAAGAAACCACGGAGTGACCCAAAGAAGGGTGGTTCAGGTTCCCACCAGCAAAGTGAGGGGGAGGTCAAGGGAGACACAGACGGGTCCCAGTAAAAGGGGGAGAAAGGGTTCCTATGTCCCTTCTGAGAATCAGGGAGGAAGTTCTGGTGGGTAGTGACCCACGGCACCCCATTTCCACGCCAGCTGCATTGACTGTTCTCAGCTAGGACACAAGCAAGGGGACTCTGTCCTAAGAAACCACCCACTGGTGGGACCTCTACAGGGGTGGTCAATATTGCTTTAGGGATAAGTAGTCTGCATATGCAGGTCATAGACCAGTAGTCCGCAGGGGCAGGTCATAGACCAGGTCATGATCTCCCTTAGCTGGGAGATAGACTTAGAGGGTGAGTTTGTGATCCCTGAGGGTGGAAATCGTCACCTCCACCAGGTGAAAGTGAATGGGATCCATGTCACTGCTCCGGGGCTAGACAGACCATGATAGTGGAAAGGCTAGTTTCTCCAGAGCAGTGCACCGGCCAGGTGTGTAGGATAACTCAGGCCCAAGGGCAGGACTTCTTCCACCCTATGGCCCTGGTATTCCTGGAGTTGAGTGGGGAAGTGACCCCGAGGACGGTCATGGTAAGTCCCCAAATGCCCATAGACTGCATTCTGGTGAATGAGTTGCCCCCAATGTCAGGAGAGGGGCGGCCGCCCAGGGTGCCCTGACAGTTCAGTTTTCTGGGGGTACCACTCTAGAGTGGCGGATACGAGAGCCCAAATGGAGGGGCAGGGTGAGGGAGGACTCACCCTTGACCCCCCTGTTCAGCCTCTGTGTAAAGACCCTGGGATGAGTGGCCAGTCACAGGCTACCACCTCTGGATTGGCGAGAAGGGAGGGGAGGAAGGGTGCAAAACAGCTGGGGCCACCACCCCCCACTCTGAGAAGCTACAGAAGCCGGATGACCATGGATGGCCTGGGGCTTGGCTCTTGACACTGACAGCTGTCAGTGGCGTCTGTTGGTTACCGTCCTTGTGGGCAGAATTTATTTGGGTTGGAGACAGAATTCTGATCCAAGGGGTGTACTGGGCCACACCACTTTGTTGATAGTGGTGGTGCTGTCTGCCTACTGGGATACATCTGTGAGTAAATTAAGTGTAGACGCTTCACAGATGGGATCCAAAGATGAAGAGAAGGTTTCCCCATGGGTCTGTTCAGTGGCTCAGGACAGTGTATACAGGGGGATCCAACTGGGTTCAGAGAAGCGAAGAACTGACAAGTGCCCCTGCATGACAAGGCCTTCATCCATATACTATCATCTAAGCAGGGAAGACCATCAAGGTATTGATTAGTCTACCCTGGCTTTTGGCTGGAGGGAAGTCATGTTGGACTTGGCCCTTTTGGCAGGGTCATCTCCAGACTTGTTGCCTTCCCTTCTCCTATTTTGGTTGAATTATTTTCGTTGGCCTTAGGACTCTGCACCCTTTACCGCTGCTAACTAGTGCTAAAGTGCTTGTGCTCTCTCTTTAAAACATGTAGCATTGGCTTAAACCCAATTGGCATATTTAATTTACTTGTAAGTGCCTAGTAAAGTGGCACTACTTGTGCCCAGGGCCTGTAAATTAAGTACTACTAGTGCGCCTGCAGCACTGATTGTGCCACCCACTTAAGAAGCACTTTAAACATGTTTCAGGCCTGCCATTGCAGCCTGTGTGTGTGTGCAGTTTTAAACTGCCATTGAGGCCAAGCAAAATCACCCTTTTCCCAGGCCCAAACTTCCTTTTTAATATAAATAAGTCACCCGTGGTAAGCCCTTGAAAACCCGGAGGGCAGGGTGCAATGTATTAAAAAAATAGGACATTCACTTTTAAGTTTTACATGTCCTTGTAGTGAAAAACACTTAAATATGTTTTTCACTACTGCAAGGCCTACCTTTCTGAACGGATAACATTGGAGTTACCTTATTATATTTAATAAGTGTAATTTTCAAATGGGATCAGGTACCCAGTTCATGTGTGGTGTCTTTGGAATTGTAATGAAAAATCCTAACTTAAAGTGAAGTCGGATTTTAAATTACAATTTTGATAATGCTACGTTTAGAAAGTTGGCATTTTCCTGCCTTAGCCATTTGGTGTCTCCAGCCTGTCTCTAGGTCACATGACTGGGTGCAGTAGACAGGTGGGCTTTGTGTATTCCTTCTAGACAGCCACACACAATAGGGAGCTTAGGTGTCCCTGGATGGGCCATCACTGGCAGAATGGGAGGGATGAGCTGGGCCCAACTCCACTTACCCATGAATGGGCTGTGTCCTGCATACACACAAAGGGTGGCATACCCAGTATAGTCTGAAGCCAGAAAGGCAGGGCACCTGCGCACGGCAAACGCATGTCTCTAGAAACTTCTTCCCACTTCAAAGGCACAACTGGGTATAAATGCTGGACCTCAGAAACCAGCTCTTCAGTACACTTCTGGACCTGTGGATACTCTGCAAGGAAGAAGGACTGCTATGCTGCTGAAAGAACTGCCACTCTGGTGGGCTCCTGCTCTGAAGGACTGCTGCCCTGCTGTGCTGACCTGCTGCCTGCTGTCCTTTTGCCTGGGTGAGAGGAACTGGACCTGCAGCTCTTGAACCCATATCCCCAGAGTGATTCCAAGGGCTAATCGGCTGGTCTCCTGAACGGAAGCCTCAAGGAAACAACACACTTGCAACGACCTTGCACCTGGACTCTCCCATCTGTCAGTCTACCCTGCCAAGTAGTGCCACCCCAGTCCTGGACCCTTGGAAGTGGGCCTAAGGAGCCGACGCATCCCCTGTGGATCCAGTGAAACTGATGCATTTCCTCTGCTGCATTGCGCAAACCTGAGCAAAACCGACACATTGCCAGTGCTGCATGGATTGGACCAGTCACAAAAGACCCGCATCACACCGAAGCCCATCAGAACCACCACTGCATGACGCATCCTCAGTGCAGGCCCTCGCATTTCTCGTCGATGGCAGCCTCAATGATGATGCCGGACTCTGCATCCCAGCCTTGAAGCTCCTCAGACCTGATGCATCACCTCGACTGCGCAATGCATCCTTGACGGAAGACTTCGTGTCGCAAGCCCCCATCAACGGGATCCTCGATGATGATGCAGGACCTAGCACCATCTCGGAACTGACGCATCGCTTCGGCTGTGCGACGTATCTTCGACGCGGATCCTCGCAACACACCGCAAACCAGGATTTAAGGTACTTTATTCAATTGGCCTAACTGGGTCCCTGTAGCAGGCCCACGCTCCATTGCAGGCCTGAACTTGTGACTTTTTCCCAGTACGGCACGACCAGATATGCACAGATTCTGCTTTGAGCTTTTTGGCGCTATTTTCACAAAAATCTTTATAATTGCATATCTCTGGTTCTACTGATTGGATTTTTGTCATTTTAATCATGTTTTATTTATTGAAAAATGTTCTATTTTTCTAACTTGGTGTGGGATTTTTGTCATTTTAATCTTGTTTTATTTATTGAAAAATGTTCTATTTTTCTAACTTGGTGTGGGATCCTTTTTGTGTGCTATTTTCACTTTTTGTGTGTTATTTTCACTTTATTACTGTTTGAAGAGTTGCACAAATACTTTACACATTTCCTCTAAGCTAAACCTGACTGCTCTGTGCCAAGCTACCAGAGGGTTGAGCACAAGTTAATTTAGGGTTGACTTGTGCTTCACCCTGACTAGGATTTTGGTTGCTGCTTGACCAGGGCTCACACTCCAGTCATCCAACAATCCAATTTCTTACAGGCATCCACAGTGGTGTCATGCGATTCTGTATATGTGTACTTCAAGCACTCAGCGCAGCTACTGAGAGGTACCTTCCTTGGGAATCACACCATTTCTGTGCTTTTGAGCAGACCTTTCCCTGAAATCCGTTGTGTACTAATCAAATGGTCTTGTGTTGGATGATTCTTGCCAGGATTATATAGCCCACTCCTCAGAACCACCAATTCCAGTGTTACTTCGATTTCTTGGGATATATTCATGATGGCCATGTCTTCAGCTTTGAAGGAGGGAAGTCCGATGTTGCCTTCTTTCCAGCACTCTATTCCATTCATTGTTATGAAGTGCCAATGTGATCCCCTGCACCACTGGATACCAGTGTTTACTTCTTGCACTTTGTTTTGGATGATGGTGTCTGATATGACACTTTCTGTGATCACTTACATGTTCTTTTCTGAGGATTATGCATCTTGTTTACTTTATATAGGAAAATCTATCTTTTATATGGATGCCAGTGGATTTGTTTGTTTTTTGTAAGGACCTAGATAGCTGGTGTTTTTGACCACTAGCTATCAAGGGGCTCATAAGAAGTACCTCGCTGCATGTGCGTTTTGCTAAATATGGTAACCATTTTAACAATATTAATTGGCATGTTTAATTATTCAGTGTGTCTGGTGTATGTGCTACCAACTCAATTGGCAGCATAAAAACGAATTCTACCGTTTAGGCCATAGTGAGTCTTTTGCTGCCCAAATGTAAGTCAAAAACGTAGTACAGAGTGTGAACAGGCACTACAGGCAAAGGAGTGGGTTTGAAATCTTAAATGTTTAATTGCATAAAGTGGCACTAATTGAGTCAGCTGTCATTGTGCTTTAGAGCAGCAAGGCCCAAAAGCCTGACTCAGCTTTCCATGGTTTATTAAATAGGCTTAGCCTCAGCAAATAAAAAACATTAGTCAACATGGATTTATATTCTTTATGTTACAATAACGGCTTTTAGCAATGTTATAGCCTACCTTTTAAATAGCCAGCCTAAAGCAAGTGATTGTATCTGCTGCCTGGCTTGGCTCCCTACAGAGCACTAGTAATTCGTTTCTCCCACAAATCATCCAGTTGAGGAAAGTCATAAAGAGGTGTGTAAGGCCTGCAGATCTGAGGCTGTCTCATGACAATAAACCTCCTCAGCTTAGTGCTCCGCCTTTTCTGCCTGCCATCTGTCGAGAGCAGCATATGATTGATAAAGGACCTCCTCAAAATAAGAAGCTATAGCTTGCCTCTGTCTTCTCTTTGCGGATCTCGAAAAAGGAGAAGTCTGACACTTCCCAGAGGCCAGCCCTGACAAGTAGTACCCTGTCTTCTGTTCAAGGGGAGAAATAGGAACAGTCCAGTGAATTCTTTTGACATCAGAGGCTCAATCCTACAACAATGAACATTGCTCCATGAGGAAGACAACTCATAGGTTCAAAGAAGTGGTGTACTTTACTTAAAACATAAATAGACTTTAATAAGTGGCTTCATGGATTGAGCTAAAAAGCAAATAATCTTAGGCAAGAGTCCCTTACACCATTTTGAAATGCTAGGAAATAGGGACTTGTGCGATAAGTTCCCTTGATAAGTCACAGGAACAGGATCACAGTGTTTACTAACTTTAATATTGTTTTTATTATTGCTGTTTATACACCACATACATTTTCTCAAAGGAAGACCTTACTTCTTAAGCCAAGCTACCAAGGATTGGTTTTTGGATTCCTCACAGATGAGTGTTTGCTTCTAGGTGCTAGATTATTTAAACTGTGTGGTAGTTCAGCTACAGTTCACACCAATACTAAAGCACTGTCCACACTAGTTTAACAATGTTATTTCCTACACCAAATATGGCAGGTCAAAGGTATCATGACAGGTGAATGGAAGAGTTTGTGCCTCCCCCACACCAGATGGTACGGTGTGATCAGTTGGTGCTCCTGCAATTACTTTGTCCACTTTTCTGTGGTGGATGCAGTGCTGATCCTTTGATGAGGAATACCAGTGGCTCGGGATCTAAGACCACTCTCAGCAGGTGTCAATACAAATACGGGTGGAAGTACCAGCATCACAGTGGATGGCAATGGTTTTCTTTTAATTTGGCAATAGATCTATTTCACATTGGATAGCATCTAGGTGGCATTAGCTCTCTGGTATGTAGTGCCCTTGTAATTCCTCTGGAGGAGTACTGGACATATTCCACAGGGGCTTGTGCCCATCAATAGCTCAGTGTCTCAAGAGGGTTGAAGTGTGCCCTTATTGTTTTCCCCATGAATGCTTCGTTAGTCCTCTTGGACGCATAGCCCCTATCTTTCTTTAGTAGTCTTTCCATTCGCATTCCTTGCTTCACAAAATAAACATAGAAAATAACAATCATAAGTCAGCATGGAATTTTATTGTTTAGGACACAAGAATGTTTTTTAGAAATGTTATATTCTTCATTTGAAACATCCAGTCTTAACTTGATGACTGTATCTGCTGCATGACTGGGCCCTCCACAGAGCACCAACAATTAGTTTTAGTCAGATAGGGCTCTACTTCCACTCAGTGTCTTTCTTTAGTAGTCTGCGGAGAAGCTCACTGAAAATTACTAGACTGGGGATAATCTGCACACAGTATTTTACCATTCGCAGCCAATTGTGAACTTACAGTACATTCTGGCCAATGTTGGAAGAGACGCATTTGATGTCACAACTTTGCAAGTATAAGGCTTCACTCCTGTTTTTTGCATCCTTTTTCCTTTAGCTGTAGGATTGTTGCTTTCAGACACTGATGGTGCACAAGGCAAATGCAGATGTAGATTGGGATGCGGTCACTGACAGTATGGGCACATTTAAATCTTGCCAGTTCCTCCCCGACGATGCCTTGAAATACCTCTGTGTGTTGAGGATATCCTGAAGTTCAGCCACTTGTACCTCCTGAGGCCCAAGTTTGTACCAAATGTGGTTATGAAACCTAAGTCAAGGTGAAGTTCCAGCTTATTGTATCCTGTATTAGACTCCAACTTAGCCCCTATTGAGCCCTATGGACAATATTTACAATTTCTTCAATGGTGAGAGTGAAATGTCTCTCACGTGTGAGGAACATTTAAACACAGATCACCTGGCTTGGTTGTTTCCCCATTTTAGTGACCACGATCAGAGATAACCATTTCATGGGCCTCAGTTTGCTTACATGTCTTTCACCAAATCAAGATTTTTTGTTTCTTTTTTCTAAATGCTGCCTGAAAGAACCCTTGTGTGCCTTATTGCCATTGGACAGGTCCATAGATGTATTTCCTTACTCCTGGGGCAACACAGAGTTTGAAACAGTGAGCCATATTCTTGAACAAGGAAATTGAGGTCATGTATACTTACACTAACAGTAAACTGGTTCAACTTTGGTCTTCAGTTGTCAAACAGTATAGTAGTTTTACAGTACTGGTTTCTCTGACGAGGGAAATGTAATTCAGCAGGAGGTAGCTGTTCTCTATGTGACTCTGGAAGGACCCTTTGAGCAGAATCAGTTCCATATCTCAATTTGAATTTGAAATATGCTTGGCTAGATTCCCTTCAGTATTAGCCTGATATTCAGCGGTGGCCATCATATTTGCCATGAAAACCTCTATCTCAAGGCCATAGATCACCATCTAGCATTTGGTGTTGGTCTGCTTCACCCCTAGTCACCATTGAATGCCCAATATTACACATATTTCCTCATCACCAGACTGATTCTGGTAGTATTTTTGTGGACCACCACTACTCTGGTGTAATCTTTGTTATTTTCTCTGGCCCTGCTGGAGCTCATAAAATGATTCATTCTGCTGTACTTGAAGCACCTCTTTTAATCCACCAGCACTCTTTAAGATGGGCCTCAATGCCACAGTTGTATCTGCAGCAGCATATACACACCAGTGTGTTGAGTCTTTCATATGTTTTGGGTTCATCTCTCTGGTCTGATATTTGTTTGGCTTTTACTGCAGTCTTTTCCTTGATGGAAACGGTCAAGAACATTGCTTTGATGCGCACCAATCAGGCCTGAGAGGCCACAATATCTCGGCTATCACAAACATGACTGCCAGCTTTCTTGCTGCGTCCTTCAGAAGCTGTTGTCACCACAGGAATGATCTTCACCAAGACAGAATTGGCAGTCTCACATCCTTCTCTACATCATGCTAGCCAGCTTCTACAACTGCCTGAAAAGCAGCCATAATGTTACCAGGTGGTTGGCGGACCATAATATTGTGTGAGCTTACCACCGGCTCAGAATAGGTGTTTAGAGAGTTGGATGCTTCCTGGAAGTTGTCATCTTCTTCCGTGTGTAGACATGTCATTAAGATTTCCACCATATTACCTTTTTGCTAATAAGCCTGGAACAGATGCTGCTGAATGTTGAGGGTGCCAAACACCAAGGCTACCTAATCTTGTTGCCACCTCATGCCTCTTTAATGCACCACCAGACCCTCCCTGTCCCTTTAGAACACTCGTGCAAGTTATTTTTAATACCTGTTTCCTTTGTCTGTGTTTTTCGATCTTTCCCTTTCTCCTTATTTCCTCCGTTTGTGTTTTTCTCTCTCTTGCTCTGGGTCAAAGTCTGATGATGAAAAATAAGTGCCTTGGCCCAAAAAAGAGTGCCGATGGGCCCTACCTGCAACCACTGCCTCAAATTAAGCACCGACCCATTTACATTTCCTAGTGAAACTATAATGCCGTACACTCAGCTTTGAGACACTCCCCACTGGCTGAACGCTCAACTTGTCAACAATTGTTAAGTGTAATAAGCATGATTGATTGGGGACTAATTTCTCAACAGTGCATGGAGATAAGGTACTTGGAACCTGCAGAAATAACTCATTTATCTGTATGATTTGGGAGTCTTGTTTGTGCTCTGGCAAATCGCTTTTACTGAGCTCCGAAGTCATGCCAAGTGGGTGCTTGCGTGTGTATAAGTCCAAACCGCTGAGGGCTGTGTACTAGAATATTGTCGACAGAAATATGGCCTGCTATAAATTTTGTGCCCTAAATATTGTATGCAAAAATAATGGTTGAAAAATGACCTTGTTATAAGTGAATGGAAGCGCTCCAACAGCAAAGTGTTATTTTTCCTGGAGCACTGAGAGTTCCTACACAATGCCAGGCCCTAAGTGAATTCGAGGCATGTGTGCTTTGAAGTTATGGTGTTCTGTGTAAACTAGCACTTGCTATGATTTAAGCCACTATATTACATTGTCACACCATGTGCTTAATGTGTGACAATGTAATATAGTGGCTTAAATATATAATTATAATTTGTTCTGCATTCCGTCCATCAATTTTGTGTCTTTTGCTTCCTCGCCCTAAGTGCGCCGGTTATGCCCAGACGGGGGTCCCGGGCTCCCTGTGCCACTCGATTCAAGCTATCCTAGCTGATGAGGGGTGAAACCCCGAAACCGGTCCTAGGATGCTTGTTTCCGGTCCAGGGAGGACCTGGCTTGGCAATTCGGGCTGGACTGTTCCCATGAGGCACAGGGTCAAGACTGATTTGCATATGGCCAGGTCTAAACTGGGGTGGCATAGTGAGCAAAAGAATAATGGACTGGGGGTGAATGTTTTGATTTGTCCTGCATTCCATCCATCAATTGTGTGTCTTTTGCTTCCTCGCACTAAGTGCAACGGGTATGTCCAGACGTGGGTCCCGGGCTCACTGTGCCACTGGATTCAATCTATCCTGGCTGATGAGGGGTGAAACCCCAAAACCGGTCCTAGGATGCTTGTTTCCAGTCCAATGAGGACCTGGCTTGGCAGTTTGGGCTGGACTGTTCCCATGAGGCACAGGGTCAAGACTGATTTGCATATGGCCAGGTCTAAACTGGGGTAGCATGGTGAGCAAAAGAATGATGGATTTAGCCCAGATCTCTTGACTGGGGGTGAATGTTTTGATTTGTTCTGCATTCCGTCCATCAATTGTGTGTCTTTTGCTTTGATAAAAATACAGCCATGTACATCCGTGTGGCATGTAAGCCCAGGTGGTTTAGCGCTGGCTGCAAACATCTCTGTTAAAACAGCATATCACATTTTTCACTGGACTTACCTTCTCTTCCGTTCAAGGTCAATAAATTAGGGATCAGCGAGTTTGATAACAAGTTCCCTTATTATTTACACATAAAAATAGGCAATTCAGCTGTGGAGAGATGGTTACGGATGGTGAAAGCAATAGTAATTTTTTTGTTTGTTCTGTCCACGGCATATTAACACTATCCTGAACAGTGTGTTCCACAGCCGCGCCCATTAGACTTCACAGCCCACTCTCAGCCCTCACTGTGAAAGATCAAAGGTTAAATGAATCACCCTTCAGCCACACCCCTGCTCTGATGACTTCTGGGGTAGCACACGCTGTGTCCTGGTGACAAGAGCTACTGTTCTGACGCTCTTGTGCCAGCTCAGCCCAAGCTTCCAATGTGATTAAATCAGTGCATTGCATTTTGAAGGTACTGCTGAGGTACCAGTTGATTGATGAAGGGGCGCTGCCTGCATAGAAGTCAGGCCCTCATGAGTACTGGTATACTCTTTGTTCTAGGAAAAGTCCCAGTACTCCAGGGGAGAAAATGAAAAAGTGCCGGTACTCGGTACAGGTGAGCACCAGTCCATTTAAAGAACTGGATATACTTTGTTCCAAACACATTTATTAGAGCACATTAAATAGTTAGCATGCTTGATTGGTGCCTGGTATCCCTATATGCTAACATTTAGGAACAGATAAGAGGGAGTTTTCTTTTAAAAAAGGGGGATCCTTTTATTTACCTATTAACTTTCATTGAAAAGGAGGAAACTTTAAGCAAGAGAAATAATGCCCCAATTACTTGCCTGTAATTGCATCACTGTGAGTCCTCTTCCCTCGCTTCCATTCATGACAAAATGATGCTGGATGGCCTCATTTTGTAATGAAGGGAAGCAAGGGAGGGGACAATGAGGTAAAGCCATTTTGTCTTAAAAAATCATGAGTCGGTTCTCCTCCATCAGTCATGAATGCTTGTTCTGTATTCTGGCTTTTCAGCAACGTAGAGAGATAAGATGCTCGGCAGAAGCAACCAAAACTCTTAACGTACTTATGTAGAGAGTGAGAAACCCAGTTAGGCACCAGGCAACCAATTTATTGTGCCCAAACACAAGACCCATTGTTTCTGCCGCATGGTTTGTGTAGGTTGTATAGTTGACTACATAATCTTTCATGGCCTTTGTTTCTACAACACAGCACCCCCACAGCAGAAATAAAGCACCACATCAGTCTCAGGTGGTCTTCCAGCTGATGTTGACACTGGCTTTCTCCAGATCTCTGGGAAATGTCTTGAGATGCACTTGGGTGGGGTGGGGGTTGCGGATGATAGGACACCTATGAGCTTCATTTCTGGCATTTGAGGCTTGCTGTCGAGTCTTGCATGCTTCCCCCTTTCAGAGTCTCAGCCTTCAGTGTTTGACTGTTCTCATTTTCCATCCTGTGTTCACCTCCATCAGTGCCCAGTGCACAGCCTCTTTTCATTTAGGAGAGGGATCTGTTAGATCAGCAAAACATAAAGAAAAGTGGAAGGTAAGGGACAGTAGCATTTAAAAAAAACCAAGAGAAAACAGGAAAAAGGTTTATATGTGAAATTAATACGGATTCTCATTGCGGACAAGACCTGTACCATATGGCTCCTACTTTTTGTGCATGCATATAGGTGTACTCACTTACCCAATGACCCCTTTTACTGTTATCTCTTGTTTTAAAAAATAAAAAAATGCTACTGTTAGTGATATGATAACGAGGTGGCTATACCATATACTCTATGAGCCACAATAAACAAGTATACTTTCACGAATCTCACACAATTAGCATATCTGCTTACAATACGTTTTAAGATGGGTGGGTGCACTAAGATGTTTTTAATATGATGTGTCCCTCCAGGCCATAATCATGTGTCATGAGGTGAGTGGGTCTCAATAATTGAAACTTGTCCCTTACCTTCCTCTTTTCTTTAGGTTTTGCTGCTCCAACAGAAGGACTGGTAGGGTTCTATTATTTACCAGTCTGCATGGTCTTAATGTACACCATTGTCTTAAATGTTGTTACCCTGAAGAAGACCCTAGACCTTCTTAGGCTTATATAGTGGTCGAAACATATTGGTAATCATAGGTTCAGTGATTCTCTGCATTTCACTATATGATGGACTTTTTAGTGTTTTCAAATATTCCAGAGGTACTCGCTGAATAAAGAATATTTTGAGTATACCTCTGGGTATATTTTATACTTTTTCTTGCCCCAAAAAAACAGGACCCAATCAAATTGTCCTTAGCATAGATTTATAATAAGTCCCAGGGATAGATTTGCTTTCCTCTGTTGAATCAGCCGGGGTGGCATTGTTGCTACCCCGCTGTGAGAGGTTGTCAAATGATGAAGCATACCTCAATACGTTGAGGGTGAGATGACCTCTCAAATTTTTTTTGATGCCCTACACCTTGGATAAGTCAAAAACCATAATGGGTTTGTTTAGGCTTTGGTATCCTTAAGTGACGTTTTTCGTGTTTTGAAGTTTAGGGACAGCCAGAAGCTGCCCCTGCAGTCCTGGGTTTATTGTGTGGATGCCTTTTGCAAGGCACTGGATGGTTGGCTGAAGGGCAGTAAAGTAAAAGATTATCAGGGGCCGTACAATTTGATTGTGAAAGAGCACATGTTCAGTCTTTGATTTTCTGATCTGAGCCAACACCTGATTGATTGTAGGCTCACTGGCCCCAGGGAGCTTGGAGGAGGCAGCCACTGGCTCAGCACCATGGTCCACAAGAAGAAACCACGGAGTGACCCAAAGAAGGGTGGTTCAGGTTCCCACCAGCAAAGTGAGGGGGAGGTCAAGGGAGACACAGACGGGTCCCAGTAAAAGGGGGGAGAAAGGGTTCCTATGTCCCTTCTGAGAATCAGGGAGGAAGTTCTGGTGGGTAGTGACCCACGGCACCCCATTTCCACGCCAGCTGCATTGACTGTTCTCAGCTAGGACACAAGCAAGGGGACTCTGTCCTAAGAAACCACCCACTGGTGGGACCTCTACAGGGGTGGTCAATATTGCTTTAGGGATAAGTAGTCTGCATATGCAGGTCATAGACCAGTAGTCCGCAGGGGCAGGTCATAGACCAGGTCATGATCTCCCTTAGCTGGGAGATAGACTTAGAGGGTGAGTTTGTGATCCCTGAGGGTGGAAATCGTCACCTCCACCAGGTGAAAGTGAATGGGATCCATGTCACTGCTCCGGGGCTAGACAGACCATGATAGTGGAAAGGCTAGTTTCTCCAGAGCAGTGCACCGGCCAGGTGTGTAGGATAACTCAGGCCCAAGGGCAGGACTTCTTCCACCCTATGGCCCTGGTATTCCTGGAGTTGAGTGGGGAAGTGACCCCGAGGACGGTCATGGTAAGTCCCCAAATGCCCATAGACTGCATTCTGGTGAATGAGTTGCCCCCAATGTCAGGAGAGGGGCGGCCGCCCAGGGTGCCCTGACAGTTCAGTTTTCTGGGGGTACCACTCTAGAGTGGCGGATACGAGAGCCCAAATGGAGGGGCAGGGTGAGGGAGGACTCACCCTTGACCCCCCTGTTCAGCCTCTGTGTAAAGACCCTGGGATGAGTGGCCAGTCACAGGCTACCACCTCTGGATTGGCGAGAAGGGAGGGGAGGAAGGGTGCAAAACAGCTGGGGCCACCACCCCCACTCTGAGAAGCTACAGAAGCCGGATGACCATGGATGGCCTGGGGCTTGGCTCTTGACACTGACAGCTGTCAGTGGCGTCTGTTGGTTACCGTCCTTGTGGGCAGAATTTATTTGGGTTGGAGACAGAATTCTGATCCAAGGGGTGTACTGGGCCACACCACTTTGTTGATAGTGGTGGTGCTGTCTGCCTACTGGGATACATCTGTGAGTAAATTAAGTGTAGACGCTTCACAGATGGGATCCAAAGATGAAGAGAAGGTTTCCCCATGGGTCTGTTCAGTGGCTCAGGACAGTGTATACAGGGGGATCCAACTGGGTTCAGAGAAGCGAAGAACTGACAAGTGCCCCTGCATGACAAGGCCTTCATCCATATACTATCATCTAAGCAGGGAAGACCATCAAGGTATTGATTAGTCTACCCTGGCTTTTGGCTGGAGGGAAGTCATGTTGGACTTGGCCCTTTTGGCAGGGTCATCTCCAGACTTGTTGCCTTCCCTTCTCCTATTTTGGTTGAATTATTTTCGTTGGCCTTAGGACTCTGCACCCTTTACCGCTGCTAACTAGTGCTAAAGTGCTTGTGCTCTCTCTTTAAAACATGTAGCATTGGCTTAAACCCAATTGGCATATTTAATTTACTTGTAAGTGCCTAGTAAAGTGGCACTACTTGTGCCCAGGGCCTGTAAATTAAGTACTACTAGTGCGCCTGCAGCACTGATTGTGCCACCCACTTAAGAAGCACTTTAAACATGTTTCAGGCCTGCCATTGCAGCCTGTGTGTGTGTGCAGTTTTAAACTGCCATTGAGGCCAAGCAAAATCACCCTTTTCCCAGGCCCAAACTTCCTTTTAATATAAATAAGTCACCCGTGGTAAGCCCTTGAAAACCCGGAGGGCAGGGTGCAATGTATTAAAAAATAGGACATTCACTTTTAAGTTTTACATGTCCTTGTAGTGAAAAACACTTAAATATGTTTTTCACTACTGCAAGGCCTACCTTTCTGAACGGATAACATTGGAGTTACCTTATTATATTTAATAAGTGTAATTTTCAAATGGGATCAGGTACCCAGTTCATGTGTGGTGTCTTTGGAATTGTAATGAAAAATCCTAACTTAAAGTGAAGTCGGATTTTAAATTACAATTTTGATAATGCTACGTTTAGAAAGTTGGCATTTTCCTGCCTTAGCCATTTGGTGTCTCCAGCCTGTCTCTAGGTCACATGACTGGGTGCAGTAGACAGGTGGGCTTTGTGTATTCCTTCTAGACAGCCACACACAATAGGGAGCTTAGGTGTCCCTGGATGGGCCATCACTGGCAGAATGGGAGGGATGAGCTGGGCCCAACTCCACTTACCCATGAATGGGCTGTGTCCTGCATACACACAAAGGGTGGCATACCCAGTATAGTCTGAAGCCAGAAAGGCAGGGCACCTGCGCACGGCAAACGCATGTCTCTAGAAACTTCTTCCCACTTCAAAGGCACAACTGGGTATAAATGCTGGACCTCAGAAACCAGCTCTTCAGTACACTTCTGGACCTGTGGATACTCTGCAAGGAAGAAGGACTGCTATGCTGCTGAAAGAACTGCCACTCTGGTGGGCTCCTGCTCTGAAGGACTGCTGCCCTGCTGTGCTGACCTGCTGCCTGCTGTCCTTTTGCCTGGGTGAGAGGAACTGGACCTGCAGCTCTTGAACCCATATCCCCAGAGTGATTCCAAGGGCTAATCGGCTGGTCTCCTGAACGGAAGCCTCAAGGAAACAACACACTTGCAACGACCTTGCACCTGGACTCTCCCATCTGTCAGTCTACCCTGCCAAGTAGTGCCACCCCAGTCCTGGACCCTTGGAAGTGGGCCTAAGGAGCCGACGCATCCCCTGTGGATCCAGTGAAACTGATGCATTTCCTCTGCTGCATTGCGCAAACCTGAGCAAAACCGACACATTGCCAGTGCTGCATGGATTGGACCAGTCACAAAAGACCCGCATCACACCGAAGCCCATCAGAACCACCACTGCATGACGCATCCTCAGTGCAGGCCCTCGCATTTCTCGTCGATGGCAGCCTCAATGATGATGCCGGACTCTGCATCCCAGCCTTGAAGCTCCTCAGACCTGATGCATCACCTCGACTGCGCAATGCATCCTTGACGGAAGACTTCGTGTCGCAAGCCCCCATCAACGGGATCCTCGATGATGATGCAGGACCTAGCACCATCTCGGAACTGACGCATCGCTTCGGCTGTGCGACGTATCTTCGACGCGGATCCTCGCAACACACCGCAAACCAGGATTTAAGGTACTTTATTCAATTGGCCTAACTGGGTCCCTGTAGCAGGCCCACGCTCCATTGCAGGCCTGAACTTGTGACTTTTTCCCAGTACGGCACGACCAGATATGCACAGATTCTGCTTTGAGCTTTTTGGCGCTATTTTCACAAAAATCTTTATAATTGCATATCTCTGGTTCTACTGATTGGATTTTTGTCATTTTAATCATGTTTTATTTATTGAAAAATGTTCTATTTTTCTAACTTGGTGTGGGATTTTTGTCATTTTAATCTTGTTTTATTTATTGAAAAATGTTCTATTTTTCTAACTTGGTGTGGGATCCTTTTTGTGTGCTATTTTCACTTTTTGTGTGTTATTTTCACTTTATTACTGTTTGAAGAGTTGCACAAATACTTTACACATTTCCTCTAAGCTAAACCTGACTGCTCTGTGCCAAGCTACCAGAGGGTTGAGCACAAGTTAATTTAGGGTTGACTTGTGCTTCACCCTGACTAGGATTTTGGTTGCTGCTTGACCAGGGCTCACACTCCAGTCATCCAACAATCCAATTTCTTACAGGCATCCACAGTGGTGTCATGCGATTCTGTATATGTGTACTTCAAGCACTCAGCGCAGCTACTGAGAGGTACCTTCCTTGGGAATCACACCATTTCTGTGCTTTTGAGCAGACCTTTCCCTGAAATCCGTTGTGTACTAATCAAATGGTCTTGTGTTGGATGATTCTTGCCAGGATTATATAGCCCACTCCTCAGAACCACCAATTCCAGTGTTACTTCGATTTCTTGGGATATATTCATGATGGCCATGTCTTCAGCTTTGAAGGAGGGAAGTCCGATGTTGCCTTCTTTCCAGCACTCTATTCCATTCATTGTTATGAAGTGCCAATGTGATCCCCTGCACCACTGGATACCAGTGTTTACTTCTTGCACTTTGTTTTGGATGATGGTGTCTGATATGACACTTTCTGTGATCACTTACATGTTCTTTTCTGAGGATTATGCATCTTGTTTACTTTATATAGGAAAATCTATCTTTTATATGGATGCCAGTGGATTTGTTTGTTTTTTGTAAGGACCTAGATAGCTGGTGTTTTTGACCACTAGCTATCAAGGGGCTCATAAGAAGTACCTCGCTGCATGTGCGTTTTGCTAAATATGGTAACCATTTTAACAATATTAATTGGCATGTTTAATTATTCAGTGTGTCTGGTGTATGTGCTACCAACTCAATTGGCAGCATAAAAACGAATTCTACCGTTTAGGCCATAGTGAGTCTTTTGCTGCCCAAATGTAAGTCAAAAACATAGTACAGAGTGTGAACAGGCACTACAGGCAAAGGAGTGGGTTTGAAATCTTAAATGTTTAATTGCATAAAGTGGCACTAATTGAGTCAGCTGTCATTGTGCTTTAGAGCAGCAAGGCCCAAAAGCCTGACTCAGCTTTCCATGGTTTATTAAATAGGCTTAGCCTCAGCAAATAAAAAACATTAGTCAACATGGATTTATATTCTTTATGTTACAATAACGGCTTTTAGCAATGTTATAGCCTACCTTTTAAATAGCCAGCCTAAAGCAAGTGATTGTATCTGCTGCCTGGCTTGGCTCCCTACAGAGCACTAGTAATTCGTTTCTCCCACAAATCATCCAGTTGAGGAAAGTCATAAAGAGGTGTGTAAGGCCTGCAGATCTGAGGCTGTCTCATGACAATAAACCTCCTCAGCTTAGTGCTCCGCCTTTTCTGCCTGCCATCTGTCGAGAGCAGCATATGATTGATAAAGGACCTCCTCAAAATAAGAAGCTATAGCTTGCCTCTGTCTTCTCTTTGCGGATCTCGAAAAGGAGAAGTCTGACACTTCCCAGAGGCCAGCCCTGACAAGTAGTACCCTGTCTTCTGTTCAAGGGGAGAAATAGGAACAGTCCAGTGAATTCTTTTGACATCAGAGGCTCAATCCTACAACAATGAACATTGCTCCATGAGGAAGACAACTCATAGGTTCAAAGAAGTGGTGTACTTTACTTAAAACATAAATAGACTTTAATAAGTGGCTTCATGGATTGAGCTAAAAAGCAAATAATCTTAGGCAAGAGTCCCTTACACCATTTTGAAATGCTAGGAAATAGGGACTTGTGCGATAAGTTCCCTTGATAAGTCACAGGAACAGGATCACAGTGTTTACTAACTTTAATATTGTTTTTATTATTGCTGTTTATACACCACATACATTTTCTCAAAGGAAGACCTTACTTCTTAAGCCAAGCTACCAAGGATTGGTTTTTGGATTCCTCACAGATGAGTGTTTGCTTCTAGGTGCTAGATTATTTAAACTGTGTGGTAGTTCAGCTACAGTTCACACCAATACTAAAGCACTGTCCACACTAGTTTAACAATGTTATTTCCTACACCAAATATGGCAGGTCAAAGGTATCATGACAGGTGAATGGAAGAGTTTGTGCCTCCCCCACACCAGATGGTACGGTGTGATCAGTTGGTGCTCCTGCAATTACTTTGTCCACTTTTCTGTGGTGGATGCAGTGCTGATCCTTTGATGAGGAATACCAGTGGCTCGGGATCTAAGACCACTCTCAGCAGGTGTCAATACAAATACGGGTGGAAGTACCAGCATCACAGTGGATGGCAATGGTTTTCTTTTTAATTTGGCAATAGATCTATTTCACATTGGATAGCATCTAGGTGGCATTAGCTCTCTGGTATGTAGTGCCCTTGTAATTCCTCTGGAGGAGTACTGGACATATTCCACAGGGGCTTGTGCCCATCAATAGCTCAGTGTCTCAAGAGGGTTGAAGTGTGCCCTTATTGTTTTCCCCATGAATGCTTCGTTAGTCCTCTTGGACGCATAGCCCCTATCTTTCTTTAGTAGTCTTTCCATTCGCATTCCTTGCTTCACAAAATAAACATAGAAAATAACAATCATAAGTCAGCATGGAATTTTATTGTTTAGGACACAAGAATGTTTTTTAGAAATGTTATATTCTTCATTTGAAACATCCAGTCTTAACTTGATGACTGTATCTGCTGCATGACTGGGCCCTCCACAGAGCACCAACAATTAGTTTTAGTCAGATAGGGCTCTACTTCCACTCAGTGTCTTTCTTTAGTAGTCTGCGGAGAAGCTCACTGAAAATTACTAGACTGGGGATAATCTGCACACAGTATTTTACCATTCGCAGCCAATTGTGAACTTACAGTACATTCTGGCCAATGTTGGAAGAGACGCATTTGATGTCACAACTTTGCAAGTATAAGGCTTCACTCCTGTTTTTGCATCCTTTTTCCTTTAGCTGTAGGATTGTTGCTTTCAGACACTGATGGTGCACAAGGCAAATGCAGATGTAGATTGGGATGCGGTCACTGACAGTATGGGCACATTTAAATCTTGCCAGTTCCTCCCCGACGATGCCTTGAAATACCTCTGTGTGTTGAGGATATCCTGAAGTTCAGCCACTTGTACCTCCTGAGGCCCAAGTTTGTACCAAATGTGGTTATGAAACCTAAGTCAAGGTGAAGTTCCAGCTTATTGTATCCTGTATTAGACTCCAACTTAGCCCCTATTGAGCCCTATGGACAATATTTACAATTTCTTCAATGGTGAGAGTGAAATGTCTCTCACGTGTGAGGAACATTTAAACACAGATCACCTGGCTTGGTTGTTTCCCCATTTTAGTGACCACGATCAGAGATAACCATTTCATGGGCCTCAGTTTGCTTACATGTCTTTCACCAAATCAAGATTTTTTGTTTCTTTTTTCTAAATGCTGCCTGAAAGAACCCTTGTGTGCCTTATTGCCATTGGAAAGGTCCATAGATGTATTTCCTTACTCCTGGGGCAACACAGAGTTTGAAACAGTGAGCCATATTCTTGAACAAGGAAATTGAGGTCATGTATACTTACACTAACAGTAAACTGGTTCAACTTTGGTCTTCAGTTGTCAAACAGTATAGTAGTTTTACAGTACTGGTTTCTCTGACGAGGGAAATGTAATTCAGCAGGAGGTAGCTGTTCTCTATGTGACTCTGGAAGGACCCTTTGAGCAGAATCAGTTCCATATCTCAATTTGAATTTGAAATATGCTTGGCTAGATTCCCTTCAGTATTAGCCTGATATTCAGCGGTGGCCATCATATTTGCCATGAAAACCTCTATCTCAAGGCCATAGATCACCATCTAGCATTTGGTGTTGGTCTGCTTCACCCCTAGTCACCATTGAATGCCCAATATTACACATATTTCCTCATCACCAGACTGATTCTGGTAGTATTTTTGTGGACCACCACTACTCTGGTGTAATCTTTGTTATTTTCTCTGGCCCTGCTGGAGCTCATAAAATGATTCATTCTGCTGTACTTGAAGCACCTCTTTTAATCCACCAGCACTCTTTAAGATGGGCCTCAATGCCACAGTTGTATCTGCAGCAGCATATACACACCAGTGTGTTGAGTCTTTCATATGTTTTGGGTTCATCTCTCTGGTCTGATATTTGTTTGGCTTTTACTGCAGTCTTTTCCTTGATGGAAACGGTCAAGAACATTGCTTTGATGCGCACCAATCAGGCCTGAGAGGCCACAATATCTCGGCTATCACAAACATGACTGCCAGCTTTCTTGCTGCGTCCTTCAGAAGCTGTTGTCACCACAGGAATGATCTTCACCAAGACAGAATTGGCAGTCTCACATCCTTCTCTACATCATGCTAGCCAGCTTCTACAACTGCCTGAAAAGCAGCCATAATGTTACCAGGTGGTTGGCGGACCATAATATTGTGTGAGCTTACCACCGGCTCAGAATAGGTGTTTAGAGAGTTGGATGCTTCCTGGAAGTTGTCATCTTCTTCCGTGTGTAGACATGTCATTAAGATTTCCACCATATTACCTTTTTGCTAATAAGCCTGGAACAGATGCTGCTGAATGTTGAGGGTGCCAAACACCAAGGCTACCTAATCTTGTTGCCACCTCATGCCTCTTTAATGCACCACCAGACCCTCCCTGTCCCTTTAGAACACTCGTGCAAGTTATTTTTAATACCTGTTTCCTTTGTCTGTGTTTTTCGATCTTTCCCTTTCTCCTTATTTCCTCCGTTTGTGTTTTCTCTCTCTTGCTCTGGGTCAAAGTCTGATGATGAAAAATAAGTGCCTTGGCCCAAAAAAGAGTGCCGATGGGCCCTACCTGCAACCACTGCCTCAAATTAAGCACCGACCCATTTACATTTCCTAGTGAAACTATAATGCCGTACACTCAGCTTTGAGACACTCCCCACTGGCTGAACGCTCAACTTGTCAACAATTGTTAAGTGTAATAAGCATGATTGATTGGGGACTAATTTCTCAACAGTGCATGGAGATAAGGTACTTGGAACCTGCAGAAATAACTCATTTATCTGTATGATTTGGGAGTCTTGTTTGTGCTCTGGCAAATCGCTTTTACTGAGCTCCGAAGTCATGCCAAGTGGGTGCTTGCGTGTGTATAAGTCCAAACCGCTGAGGGCTGTGTACTAGAATATTGTCGACAGAAATATGGCCTGCTATAAATTTTGTGTCCTAAATATTGTATGCAAAAATAATGGTTGAAAAATGACCTTGTTATAAGTGAATGGAAGCGCTCCAACAGCAAAGTGTTATTTTTCCTGGAGCACTGAGAGTTCCTACACAATGCCAGGCCCTAAGTGAATTCGAGGCATGTGTGCTTTGAAGTTATGGTGTTCTGTGTAAACTAGCACTTGCTATGATTTAAGCCACTATATTACATTGTCACACCATGTGCTTAATGTGTCAAGTAATGCTTTCACACAGACCACAAGCCCCATAATACATCAGTGTTTAAACAGTTCCCTGGTGCTTCACCTTGATATCTTGCTCTGCTGCCCCCAGCATGGTACTAAAATGTTTTACAAAGGCTCTCACTCACAGAAAACTCCTCTCACTGGCCAAAATGTACAGACCGATTACAGTGGCTAAAACGTAAATGTAAGGCGGTCATCCAGAAATAATGTAACATAGTTTAGTCTAAAATTGGTTTGTCTATTTTCCACAAGCCAAAAAATCCTTCGTTTCACCATTCTTCCTATTTGACCAACAACATTTTTCGTGAAATAAGTGTGTAAAGATCCTTTCATCAAATAGTAATACAATCACTAATGTGGTTTGCACTGAAAGGTCATGCAAGGCCTTTATTGGCTGCCAAGCATCCTCCCTGGCCTGTGCTCACCCACTCCAAGCAGGGGACAGACTCCCTGCCACTGTTTTGTGCTCAGCAGTGACAAGATTGAGTTCCACCGCCTATACTGAAAAGTGTTGTTTGACATTTAGATTTTTTTGGTCACTCAGCTGCTTTTTGAAAGATATGTTTAACTTGTGTTTGAATGAGCCAATCTTTTTAGCTTGAAATTTAAATTGTATTTTACTCCTTTTGTCATATTAATTTAAAGTGGCAGCAACTTAGCCGGCCGTTCAGTAAATGGTGAATTTCATCTGCTATATTCCCTGACACCAGATATATAGGAGAGATTATTTACTATCAGGCTGGCGGATATCTAAATGGCAAAGAAACTTTACTACTTATACGCCTCTGGCTAAATAGTAGAGATTATGCACTGTTTGGCACAGCCGTATAAATAGCAAAGAAGCATCACAATTTACTTGGCCTTGGCTAAACTGCAAACAGTATGTACAGTTTGAATGACAGCTGTGCAATTAGCAAATAAACTTCAGTATTTACCTGGCCACTAGCTAAATAGTAGACAAAGGTATGATCTGGGTAGTAGCCATGTAACAAGCAAGGAATCTTCATTTATTTACCCGGCTGAAGGTAGCTGAAAACATGCAAGATTCAACTTGGGGCTGGTTAAATTGCAAAGAAACTGTATTATTCACCTGGCTCTGGCTAGACAGCTCAAATTATGTACTATTTGACCCACAAACGTGGAAATAGCAAAGAAACGCCATTACTAACACAGTTGGTGCTGGCTAAACTACTGTAATTAAGTATCAGTTTGTCTAGCACAAATTTCAACAGGCATTTACCACGAGGCAGATCTGAACACAGGGAGAGAACAAAATTAGACCTATTTGTCACCTATCTCCATATGCAAGTTAGGGCTAAAACTGTCCTAAAACAAATTGCACTTGAGCAGCAGTAAATCAGGTGTAAAAGGTCAATAGTCAGAAATCAGCGGCCAGACTCATTCTAGACCTCACTAAACGGACTCACATCACCCCCCACCTCAAGAAGCTCCACTGGATAACCTTTCTGAAGAGATGCCAGTTCAAGATGTTGATCCACACCTTTAAGACCCTCCACAACCAGGGATCAGCTTACATCAACCACCGACTGAACTTCTACCTTCCCTCCAGACACCTGCGCTCTGTCTCCCTCTGCCTCACCCACACCCCACGCATCCACCGCAGCAACAGTGGAGGATGCTCCTTCTCCTTCCTCGCCGCAAAATCCTGGAACAACCTCCCTCTTCACCTCCGGACCTCATCATTCCTGCTGGAATTCAGAAAAGGACTCAAGACCTGGCTATTCAACTAAGGCCCCTACAGCCGCACTCCCAGCGCCTGGACACCTGGGTGATTAGCCACATTATACAAATCCAGACTGATTGATTGAAGTGAATGATTCCAGATTTATTTTGGCATATATGGTACTGAATAACACTCCATGACCCAAATGACCATATTACAGTGACTTTATAGGCAATTTATGGAGCTGTCTCTTTATTTCAGAAATCTGTCTTGCTGACTTAAGCCAATCTGAAGAGGAGGCTAATGATAAAGATAATCACATCCTTTGTAAGAGATGGTAGGACTGTTTACTTTTTTAGAACTATATAGTCACCCTGGATCCAGGACCAGATATAGGGTTACCAAATTAAACCATGTTATGAGGGAACCTTAGTTCTGCCAAGCATTTTCATTTAACAAATCAGTGCATTCTGGAATTTGAAATTTGGGCTCAGTTTAATCGAATAAATCAGATTTAAACACTTGAAAGCAATACCTCTTAAAAGGAAAGGCCAAAACTTGAATACTTGTACCCATTCCCAAGTACCATTTAGGACCCTGGGAGATCTGATCAAAAAAAGTCTATTAGGCCCTAGACAAGTCACCAACTCAGTAACATTCTGAGGCTTCATTCCAATCACATGACAGGAAGGAAGAAAAACTATATATCTTTTAAAAAAAGAGAAACTATGTTCTGAACCTGATGTCAGTCACATTCTATGTAAGATGCTTTAACAGCAATATTTGGCAGTTTAATACTATATGGATTAAATCACAGTGCGGTTGGTAATGACAAGGCCATTCATGACTGTTCATCTGCCCACTTTATATGTCTGCGGTATGCCGAATGAAACTCGGTCAGACCTCAGTCACCTCTGTCACTCTTAGCGTACTTTGTCGACAGAATATTGGCCTAAAAGTGGCTGAAGGAGGCGTTTACGGCAGAGATACGCCCACCGAATTACAACTTTGTTTAATGTCGCAGTATTCATGGCTGCTCACTCTCCACACCTGACCTGACGCTCTTGTACTTTTAAAAGTGTCAAACACAGCCCTCTTAACTTTTACACTTACTCTTTTACCATGGAAAAAGGTGGGGAACATTACGTAAGCTGTCAAACCATTTAGTATGTATAACTTTCAAATAATAGTCCTTTTTTTTGCAAAAGCACATAAGTGAGTTCAGGAGGACAGTTTCTCATGGCAGATGTTTCCAAAGTAGCAAAATTGTTGCAAGCAGTCCTAATATGTGAATGGGAACTCTCCCTATGAGACATAGTTTCTCTTCACATTGTAAGTTTACAATCCTTTCCACGAGAACAGAATCAAGCAAAGCAGGGAAAATGCAGGCTTAAATTATATTCAGTTCATTAATACAGAATATAAAATAATGGAAATATAAATTTCATTCATGTCTTTGGGATTCTATATATTTCTTTCAACTTATTTGCATTCATAAAGCATTTTAGTTTCATTGTAATTAACACGTGTGACTATGACATATTACTGCATTTCCAAAGTACCAACATGTAAAAATCATTTAAAAACATAAATTATTAATATTGTTTCTAGTGATTCACATTAGTACATGTATGAAGATTATTCCTTAAAAGTTGCAGACCATTTGGTTTTAATATAGACATGCAGCACCTTTCTCGCCTTTCTCACTTGGTGCACAATTTCACATATGCAAAATATGGAGTTAGAATGAGACTCCTCAATAACACACATAATATCCTCTAGATTACATTAGTTTCAGTAGAATTTCATAAGTGTTCAGACCATATGAATTTATCACTTAACATTTTTTTCTATTATGTTTTGAAAAGATTCACGAATACTAGTTAATAGATTACAACCTATGTCATTCAAATGACTAATTCTCATCCAAATTACTCTCCCCTGCTTGCTTTTACGATGCAGTAACTAAGTCTTCTTCTTTCTTAAAATCTGCTACTAATTGCGGCTCAGGTCCCTTAAAAATGCAGTCTCTCAATCAAGTCTTGGGATAAATTGAGGTACATAACAGGTAGCCAGTGGATGTTCATTCCCTCATGCACACATTAACCGCTGTTCCAGCAAATCACAATATATATAGTTGGTTTAAAAATCTCAAGGTATAAAATTAGATATCACGTCTCAGTGGCCATCATCTGAATGGAAAACATTAAAGCCTGATTAACAAGGAGATTTCTCTCTACATGTGGTAGTCATTTTATTTTCATGACTGTCAGGACTCTCATGGCCTCCATGAACAGTGGACAGTGTCGACAGGTGAGCTCTATGTTCCTATGATGCTGGTGGGGCTGTGGTCACCAGCCGGTAAGAGCTTTCCAATTGCAGGGCCAGCTGATGCTCCAAAGTTGGAGACGGAGAGGCACCCACAATTCCAAAGAATTTTGGTTGAATGGGGCATCTATCAATTTACGATAGATGTCCAGTTATCGCCAAAATGTAGGCATTCTTCTAAGTGGCCTGCTACCTGTCTAGTTGAGGTGGTTATGATAATGAATCCAGTATTCATAGTATTTCAGGGACTAATCTGACATCTCACACCAACTGGAACTTTATTTTTACTGGAATTTTGGTCTACATGTGTCCATATTTTGAAGGCTCACACTCTACTCATGAACATCTACTGAGGTCAGGCCTCCTGTGTCCATGTCACTGGAAGCATTTAAGGGTCATTGTGCAGTTGTAGCATGCCTTTCTGAATGGCAGCTGTCCCTCCCCCTTGGCATAGACGTGTTGACTCAGCTCTGACCAGAAGAAGGCACCAAAAGTGTGATTCAGGCTTGTGCTCTCTCATGACTGTCTTGGTCCATTTGTGCAATGTGTGGCGTCAGCTTGCCTGGGCAGAAGTCTTCCTTGCTCTGTGCAGTGTAACCCTATTGCAGAAATATATTATTTGGGATAACGTGCGCACAATATGACGAAGAAGGATAAACCAGCATTGCATCTTTCCTTCTGCAGAGAGTCAATGAAAGAGCTGCACAAATGAAGGACCTGGAGGTGTCAGAGTAGGACCAGCACACTCAAACACTTCCATGTCATGCGGCAGTAGTTCTTCCAGTTCTGGTTTTAACTTTGCAATCTGATTCATTTCATCTTGCATCTATAATGGGGAAACACCAGTACAATTATCATAATGCGAGGCAAAAACCGGCCCTTGTTGTGAACCTCATGCCTGGCAAAGGGCACCTTGTGAGCTCAGTAAACCAGAAGTGTGAGGGCGCTCAGAAGCTGCATGGATCCCTCAAACCAGGATCTAACAGGACGTCAGAAGCTTCATAGACACAAAGAGCTGCAAGAAGGCCAAGAATTGCAGGATTGCAGAATTGCAGCATCAGAATAGATGAGCATGAAACCCAGAAGCTGCCAGGAGCTGCCGGAAACACTGAGCCCAGAGGCTGTTAAGATACAAAAATCTAGTGGGCAGCCTGATCTGCAGTGGCAGTCACGTGGCAGGGTGATAGGGAACCAGGGTCTTCATGGAGGCCAATACCTGCAGTAGGGGCAAGAGCTACAAGGACAGCATAGGTGAACATGAGACTAAGGAGCTGCTGGACTGCCACGAGCTGAAGGGGATCATCGGACCAAAAGCACCAGAGACCAAAAGCTACTGGGCAGCTAATCTCTGTGTTCAAAGACAGAGGATGGGGGAAGGTGACCAAGGAACTTCAGGGAGGCCAGGGAAAGGCAGAGTAGGACAGGTCAGCCGTGGCTCAGGAAATGCAAGGACATATGAGGTGCTGAAGAAAGCCATCAACCCAGGAGCTTCATCCAAATGTGAAGCTGTAATGGCAGCCAGGAGCTGTAGGAGGTCCAGGATCTATAATGGCAGAATAGTTGAAAAGGGCACCCATATACTGCAGTTGCAGGGACCTGCTGAGAGCCCAAGAGCTGAAGGGAGGTCAGGAGGTGAATGGAGTTTTGGAGCAGGAGGGGAAGGTCCGATGTGATGTTGAATTTGCCATAGCTATACAGACAGACTTTAAAAAACTTGAGTGATCAATCAACATCTTTGTCCAATGATTTCAAAATCTGAGGGCTCACCCTCTACGTCACAAGTGCTTTCTCCAGGGAATATGTAAAGGAAGAAGAGCCTGTGAAGATAAACATCTTGGGGGCTTGTATTGAGATAAACCCTCAACAAAACAACATGGCATGGATCTGTAAAAACTTTCTCAATCAGAACTTGAAAATGACCATTTGACAAAGAGGGAGCCACGACAGCCTCTAAGATTTCTAAACTGCACACCTGTCTACATATCGAAGTTTTGAACTGTTGCAATTTGCTAACGGCATAATCCAGAATGCTGAGATAAAGTCTTTTACAACAGTCAGCCGAAAGAGGACACAAGAGACTACTGCCAATGCGTGACACTCCATCGAAAGAAAAGGTAAAATCTTCCACAGTAAATGCAATAGGTTTAAACTAAATGCACACAGTGCAGTAATTTACAGCTTGTAAAACAAATTCTCCACCCAAACCTATTCACAGAGATTTAAGTCTGGATAATGGCATATAGAATTTGATTATGGCCGATGGCCTGAGCCGCTCATTCCACCATAACTTGTTTTTAGAAATACATAACATATCTTATTTGCTTGTAGTTTAAGAAAGTTGCATTTAAACCACTTGTGAATGGCCAGCAAACAATCATGAAAATTCACAGTTGACTTTGGAGCTTTAGGGAGGTGAGGGGCTTCAAGGAAGGTAGCAGGTGCAAGCTGTCTAGACTCTGAAGTGGCTTATGGTAAGGGCACCTGGAAGTTGCAGGGAAAGTAGGAACTGTAGTGGTAGGACAAGTGACATGAAGATCCAGGAACAATAAGGAGGCGGGAGCTCTAGTGAGGATAGGAGCAGCAAGCAGACCAGGACACTTGAGCTGCAATGAGGTTTCGAATTGCAAGAGTTGCCAGGTGCTGCAAGGAGAAGCCGGATTTACAGGGAGAACAAGAAGCTGCATGGGGGCCAGGATTGTAAGAGTGACTTGAATTAGTAGGGAGGCTAGGGGTTGGAATGAAGTTGTGAGCTGCAGTGGCTGGATAGAGTGCAGAGGTCTCAAGACGAGCAGGGAAATAAGGAAAGAAGGCAAGCCAGGACCAGCAAAGGTAAGCCAGAGGAGCATGGAAACAGGAGACGGAGGGGCACGAGACCGTGAAGGGTTGTCAGTGAGATCAAAATCTGCAGTAGAAGCAAGGGGCTGCGAGGCAACCATGATCAGCAATGGCAGAACATTTGAGAAGAGCACGCAGGTGCTGCATGGAGGAAAGGAATTGAGGGAAGCTTCTATCCAATGAGCTGCAGTACCCAGGTACCAAAGGAAGGTTTGGAGGTTCAGGGTGGTTTGCATCCACCAGAGGCTGTAGGGAGAGCCAGGAGCTACAGTTAGACCTAAGGGGCAGATGCACTAAGAACTGGTCGCAAAATACTGGTCGCAATTTGCAACCAGTGCGGTAATTTGTGAGCTGATCCATGTACTAATAAGTTGGTTTGCAAATTACCGATTTCTAGTGGGTCGCAATTCAACCTACTTCATGAACATTAATGAGGTAGGTTGCAAATTGCAGCCCACTAGGTAGGAATCGCAGCCATCAGAGCGATGGTGGCCTACTGAGGTCAACAGAACACCATAGCAGTGATTGCTTTTAAATAAAGTTATTTTTTTTAAATGCAACTCATTTTCCTTAAAGCAAAACAGGATACACCTAAAAGAATTAAACATGTAGGTTTCATTTTTTAAGAGTAGGCAGTAGTCCATGAGACCCTTAAGGACCCCTTCCTATTCCCGAATGGCTTACCTCCTCCATTTAGGAGGTGTAAAAAGATTCAGTTGCAACAATTAATACATACCAATCTGATTCAGTATTTGGGAGGGATGCCCTAAACACGCCCCTTCCAAATGCCAAATGGGTATTGGGTCTCAAACCCAAATTGCGATTTAGTAACTTGTTACCAAATCGCAATTTGTGGTTTGTACATAACAAAATGTATTTTTGTGATTACAGACGGGCCGATTTGGTGAATCAGAACGCAAAAATGTTTTTGTACATCTGGCCGTAGTAGCTGTAGGGAGGGATTCAGGTGTGGGGAATGCAGGGCCTGTTGGGAGGCCATCAACTTCAGTGGGAGTTAGGTGCTTCAGGGTGGACGTGTCTTGCAAGGAGCTGAGAAGCTGAAGAGAAGCCAGGACCTGTCCAAATGTATGGGACCAAAGCTAGGAGCAGCAGAAAGAGCAACAACTACAGGGAGACCAAGAGCTAAAGAGAGGCCAGGAATGGCAGGGAAAAGGGCCAAAATCTGAAGGGTCACTTGGACCTAGAGAGCACTGGAACTGACAGAATGCCCGGAGCTAAAGTAAGTCCTTAGCCAACGTGCTACAGCAGGAGCCAGGATCACGAGACAAAGCGCAATAGTGGTATGGAGGCCAGAGGGTGTGGGAGACCAAGAGCATCAAAAGTAGGAAAGGTGAGCAGAAGTCTCATGAGCTAAGGGCTTCAGTTGGCAACACAAGGGAGCAGGTACCTCGGAGCTGCAGGGAGGTCTGCCCTCTAGATGTAAGGTACTACATCTTTGTTTTCCTGGATCCTGCGTTCACTTCGAATAGAGATATATCTTGTGCTATATCTACATTTATGTTGTTCATCATGTGTTAATTACAACCTTCTGGAAGGTTGATTCGTCTGTAGTGTCCCATTCTTGACAATATTTAACAGTCTTACTGTTTTGACTCCGAGTATCTATTGGTAGGGTCGGTTTCAAATCAGAATGCACCTCAGTGCCTATATGGAAACCTATTCAGGTCTTCTGTGGACTTATTTTGCTTGCTTAGTTGCCTCAGCAGTTGAGACCACTACCCCCTCACCCCCAACCCCATCCCTGATAACTTTCATGACCCCCCTCAGATCTAAAATCCTTAAACCCGCATGAGTTTTTTGTAAGATACAAAGCTTCCAAATGGCCCAAGTCTTATGTGTGGCGTCTACCAGTCTTACCCTTTTACCGAACAGCGTATTGAATGGATTTTTTTAAGAAATACATACAATTTCAAAAATAAAACTACAAGTGCAAGAATGCAGCTTGCATTTTATTAAGTTTAGTCTACCTAAGTGGAAAGCATTACACATGAAATAGGGTCAATGGCAGCTGTGAATCTACCGTTTCAATCTGCTCCCTATGAATATTTTCACAGTTGAGAGAGCATAACAATTGTATCATACTTGAGATGATATTGTGCATACCGGTTGACGTTTCGGGGTTTCAGCGTAATAGGAGTCTCCTTCACCAGGACAACAGTTAATTTCATTGCCATTATAATTATGAAACAAGCGCCAATCCAGCAGAATCCTGCCCACTTACCTGGTTCTATTTAAAGACAAAGACAGGAAAAGCTAAATATATTCTCAGTCATTAGCAATATAAGACCCTTAGTAAAGGCAGTCCAATAGTAAAGCTTGAAATCAAGGCGAGTTTCAAAAACCCAAGAGCACACAGAAGCTTCCTAAATCCCCAAACAACAGTCTATTTTGTGACAAAGCTGAGTGTTCTGCAGGTGAACATAATGGAACAGCTGCAAAAAATTATGGCAATGTAACCATTTTCAACGGACTGCAGTACCCTATACATATTAGTGGGATCCTGTACCATTTATAGAAAGGCTGGAAACACTGACCAAGCAAGCCTCTTAAATATTCCCATTGGTTTTATCTACAGCAGCTCATTACCCAGCTTTATTCCTTAATGTTCTTATTATTTGGTGACTAAGGATAAGTTGTATTTAGCCCACCTTACGCAAATAGCCTGTTTTTAGTTATGTTTATCTTACATCCCACCTGTAACCTGTGAGTTAGATAGTCATAAGCTGGGAACATTATCAGTGCATCCAATATGAAACAGATAAAAACCTGCTTGAATTCTAATGAAGAATGGAGGCTCGGATCATGCTTTAAACCTTCTTTCACTACTTACAGCAGTCATGAAACTCAAAAACAACTGTAACCATTAAACTAGGGGCTGAAGAACTACAGATAACATGTTTTAAAAGCATCTAATCATGAGCACAACAGTCCATAAAATAACATCATTCTGTCATCCTCTTTCTTTGCTGCCTATGGTGGTCAAGATAAGTAAATGTATACAACTTTTAATAGAAAGTGTTTGTTTGGCTAATGTTTGGTTATAGACTGTCTTGGGGCAATGTCATACCTCTTAACTGTTTCTTCCATGTTGGGTTGCAGTTAATGGTGCCTTGTTTACACTCCCCCAATCCCAGGTCCTACTCAGTGTGCAGGCCAGAAGGTAGTGGTTTCTTATATCTCAAACGCCACCTGTGCTCTGGCAGCGCTTATCTCTTTCTCTGCTCTGCACCTGGCAATTCCCTGACACAGCACTGAGTCAGGCAAGGGAGCTATGCACCTAAACCTCTCCTCAGTAGTGCTGCACCAGAAGTCAGAGGAAGGGGCTAAGCGCCAGGCTTGTGAGACCTTTTGGGAGCGCACTTGTGTGGTTGTTCTGTGGCGGCCAGGTGTGAGCAAGCAAGTCTCTCCTCTATTTTCAATGCATGCTTGAGTGTGCCCAGACATTTCCTCTGCCCTGAAGCCTTGACACACTGTCACAGCGGGTCCCCACATTTTGTAGTAGTGTGTTCTGTTGGTTTTGGGTAGTTAGCTAGGGATCTTTTCCCCTTGTAGCATTTGAGGATTAGTTAGTTAGCGGAGCTTAACAGAGGATGTGTTTATTTGCCCTGTTTCACTTGGTTCTTCACCTCCTGCCAACAGGCCATCATGACTGAGGAGCATGAATATTTTATGCAGGAGTACAGGGAAGAAGAATAGTATTCCTATGTGATGGTACCTGATTTGCCCTTTTGATTAACTGTATCCTAAAGACGTCAGTGGAGGCACCATGGGGTTGTAGAAGGCCCCTACCCTGACCGATGGACAATGGGTCATGTGCCTATTGGACAATATAAACTGCACTGCAAAACAAAGCAGAGCTATCAATACTCCTTCAGAATAGACTCAAAATTGGGGGAGTTGGTCCCCTCGAGTCTGGCCTGTGGGCCACTTGGTGCTTTTTTGGGGAAGCCTTTGTGAAGGACCTGGAGAAATTTGTCCATGCCTTTCTGGTGCTGGACAAGGCCAAATCCTACTTCAAGAACATTTTAATCACCAAGACTTTTGGAGGGGCCAAGTGGCAGGATAGGGGCGCTCACTCAGCTGTGGGCACTTTCAGTTTCCAGATTTTCAAGGCGAACAAGGTTTTTGATACGGTAGATGGCAAAAGCCTAAATAAGAGGTTTGACCCTTTCTTCCTTCTAGAGCAAGAGCTGGAAGAGACTGCTTCAACAGAGATGGCAGCAGTGGAGCTGGAACCACTACAGGTGAGATTTTTCCCTTCTTACCTCGTAGACATGTAGGGCAGGATTACAGTATGCCTGAGCAAGTGGTGCAAGATATATAAAGATACCTGTGTCTCCTGATGGTCCAAGGATTCAGTATAGACTTTTGTGATTCCCCAGTTCAGCTAGTAAGGCCGAAGCATATTCATTTTTCACAAACAGTCATGGCTTTAGTAGACCAGAAATTGCTGAATCTGGGAAACAAGGAACAACCCAGAAGTCTTTCATTCATCCAATATGCTTCCTGAGAACCGTTTATCTAATATAAAAGAAGGACAAATCCCTGTGACCAGTTATCAACCTGAGGGAGTTCAACAAGTTTCTGATCTACACTGGATTGTGTGTATTCACTGGTATAGTGACTAGATGCTAAGGCTGGATCTGAAAGACATATCTATTGGTCCAAAAATTCAAACTTCATTCAACGTTTTATTTTTTGCTTTTGATTGGAGCAAGTTTGGACATTCAAGGCCCTTCCATTGGGTTTATTCTTCCCAGTGGTGTTTTTCAAAGCTACTATGGCTGGTAGTGGCCAAGTTACGAGCCCCGGGAGGCATGTCATTTTATACTATATCATCTTCAAATCTAAGAAAAGGAGACTTTCATGTCTCTGGTGCTGTCAATAACTTGCTTACTTGAAGAACTAAGTTTCATCATCAATCGGGAAGGAGTTCCAGTGGTTTGTAACACACTCAGAATCTGCAACACTGCAGCTCCTAAAGTAGAACTAAAGGACATCAAGCAAAAATTCAGGCAAGGCTTGTTGGTCAACAAGCTATCCAGCAGGGCCATTGTCGGGATTGGGGGACTTCTGGCCTTATCAATTCAAGCCATCGATATAGGCCCCTTGCGCTACAGAGCCCTGCAACAGTTGAAGATCCAACACCAGTGGAAGGGTCTGTTTTACTTGGAAGAAGTGCACCTCTCGCAGAATGCCAGGACAGAGATTTCCTGACAGTTAGACCATATGGAAGTATGGAATGTCTAGGGAATCATTGGATCAACATTGGACCTGGTAGTGGAACTGGGTGCCAGCATTTTTGGTTGGGCTACTGGGTGCAAAGACATTTAGACTGAGGGGGGATAATCAGAAGATGAACTCCATCTCCACATCACTTCTGTAATGTTACAGACAGGGATCTTCCAGACCCAATGTCTGTCAAGAGACAGTGTGAATTCTTGTGTCGTCCTGAAGATGAACAACATCTCGGCAGTCAGATAAATCAATTGCCTAGGAGGGAGGGACCAGATACAAGATGCTGGCAGAGTTGGCCATAGACCTTTGACACTTTGGCTTTGAAAGGGATCTTGGTTAAGGCACAACATCTTCTGAGAAGGACAAAGACATTGGTGAACTTGAATTTCTGGTTCCTTAGGATTCCAACATCTGGAGCCTACACCTCTTAGTCTTCTAGGGACTAGTCAACAGATGGGATAACCAAGCAAGAACTGGTTTGCATCCATACTGAATACACAGAATCCCCTCTTTACAGTTAGAGACCAGAGGTAGAGCATGTAGACACATTCCTAAAAAACTGGTGCGAGGGCTTAAACTATTCTTTTCCCTATTCTTGATGATTCTGTGGAAAGTGGCTCTGACAGAAGGCAACAAGAGCAAATGATTCTAGTGACTCCTGTCTGGAGGACTCTGATATGTTCCAGATACTTCTAGAGTTTGCTTGTGGTCTATGGGTTCAGTTGCTGGAGTTTCTGGTGCTGTTGCCTGACACGATGGAGAGGTGCACCCCATGATGAAGAATGGCCTGCTATCTCTAATAGCTTGGAGTATTCAAGGGATCGATAGAAAGTGGCAGACAATATAGAGAACACAACTTTATTCAATCAACAGTCCTGGTTGACAGTTACTGATATGTGTTAATGATCAGCTTGGGCTAGGTGGTGCGGTTGATCTGTAAAAAGTGATCTTGATCCTGCAGGGCTGACATTGCCTTTATCCTGATTTTCCTTTTGGAACTCGCAGAATTAGGCAAAGTGTATCAGACAGTGAATTCCTTCTGATCAGCAACTTCAGTGAATCACACACTAATGACACATAAATGAACAGGGCACCATCGGCTGGTTTGAAAGTTGATATTGGGAAACAGGCCGCTAATCCACTTGAGTGCAGGTATTCACATTTGTGGGATGAGAATAGAGTTCTGAATCGTTTTTGCTCTCTGTAAGATAAAGATGGATTATCGAGGAAGTAGCTTTTTGGCAAAGTGACCATGTTGCTCTGCCTTATTTTATGTAGAAGGATGTCTGATGGCCATGCCCTGGACTTATTCGGAAGGGATAATATTCATGGTGACCAGAAGTGCCAAATCCAGCGCATGGGTAGTGTCCTATCAGACTTTTCTTGCCAATCCCAAGTTTAGTTTAATATGGTGTCTTAAAGAGTATGGGGAATTTTGAGTGCTTTTCCACTTAGGGATATGAAACAATTGATATATTTTTGTGAAACAGTTTGCAGCAGTCTCCTCTCCTACTCTGGCCAGATGGGTCATGCAGGATGCCAGTGTTCATCGTTTTGGATTTATTCCATTCTGCCAAGTTGTGATGGCATTCAAAACTTTAATCTGTGGGGCTAAACTGGAAGTCATTTTGAAAGTTGCAGATCGGTCTTCGGACTCTATTTAAAAAAATATATATTTTAAGTCAGTTTTGCATTTTGAAGCATTGGTTGTAGGTAATTTTTGAATAGCATACTATGGGAATGTTTTCCTGCCAGAGAATGTAAAATGTTCTAACTATCTTGAAGGAAAGTTACAATTCTGATAAGGACACATAGGCAAGAATTACCCTGCCTGCATGCCTCGTTTTATGGATTGTTGCCTCCCTCATGGATTGATGAAATATGTTCTAAATGTATATCTTGGAGTGGTTTCTTACTTTTCTTACTTGACATGTATATCTTGAAATATACATTTCGAAGTTGAAGTTGCATATTTGCTTTCTTCCATGGTATAATGTTTCTTGTAACAGCTGATAATTATATTTGCTTATTTGTATAATATATATTGATCTGGGATCTTTAATTTGTTGTTTTATTGGATTTTCAGTACCGGAAGAGAAGCAAAATTAAGAGGAACTGAAGTTATGACCAATGTCATAGTTTATTGTCGTGGAGCCATGCTTGCACCTTTCAGCTGACCCAATTTCTTGGTATCAACTTCCTCTCCCTGCAGAAGCCAAAACCTGATTTTCATATTTGTCTCTGACTTCTGCGTTCAACCCTAAACGAAGGTGATGACCACAGGTATCAACCCACAACTGTTTCTACTCTTAAAAATTCTCTCATTCAACTACAGAGGCTTAGGGATGGCAGGCTTGGAACTCTACAAAGTAATCTAAACCAACCTACCTAAAACGCTCACCAACAGACAGCTAAAGGTGTAGAATGAGGTTCCCACTTGTACCCAGGATAAAGCGGTGTACTCCAAAGGTCAGTGGGCGGACCTCCTGTGTGGCTGCTGAGACATAAGCTGCAAGAGGCCTTTCTCTAAAGTGCCCAGCTGACCAGTAGCGACTCGACCTTGACTGGACCATTCTAGTGTCTCTGCTGAAGCAAGTCTTGACTGCTAAGTGCTGTTCCTGAGCACCTGGGACCCATAGCTGTATCCAACTGGACTTCCTGTTACCAACTCTGAATAGGTGAGGCTTAGGACATTTTTGGACTTCCATATGTCCGGTGAACAGGGACCAACTACCCAAGCCAATCTGCATAAGTTAGTCGGAGCTTTTCCCGTCAAAACCAACAGCTTCAGAGGGGCCTTGTCCAATGTCTATTCAACTTGAAGAGGGCTTCCTTGGATACAGCCTGTAAACTTGCTCTGCTGGAAATTAGCAACTTCCATTTCAGAGACCAAGGCCCAAGTAAAATCTCAGGCTCAGACGAACCTGGTTGGCGTATCCAATGTGCACTCCTTCATGGTCAGCCAGAAGAAGCACCTAGTTTACAGTCTCCCGCGATCATAACCTGTAATTGGCACTTAGTGCTTTTTGACTTATTTTTCCATAAGTCTACTAAAAATCAGATCTCCACTTCCCCCAACTTGTATTTTTGTCGTTTGGTGTCATTTTGCTTATTACATTTTACTCTAATTTTATTAGATTGGAGTGGAATTTTTATTGTGTTGTTTTTTTGAATTTTTATCTGTTTTGGTACTTCTAAATACTTTACACATTTTCTTTCTGTGAAATCTGTCTGTTCTGTATCATACTCCCAGGGATGTAGCTTAGGTTTAAATTAATGAAACCTTTGCCTGGACCTAACAGGTTAGTGACTTTATTTCTTGGGATGGACTAAAATCCACCCCAATGAATAATTCACTTTCCTACCCTTTTTAACTACACATTTTTGTTCTACATTAAATGACAGAAGCAACATTTATTGATGTTAACTTTAAGGACTTTGCTAAACCAAACCAATGCTGACTTTTCATGCCCCCATTGTGTCCCAGTGACAGGTTGGTTGTTCAATGAAGGTGTGACACACTGATGCGACTAAGTGGTAGGGGCTCTCTAATTCAGAAGTCTAGATCCCACGGGGAAGGTCACTAAGCAAGTGGCTGGACTGACCAGGCATGGTGGCAAAATGTATATTCCTGAGCACTCACCAGTGCTTAATTTTAGCTGGTGGTTGCAAGCTGGCCCACCAACACTCATTTTTGAGGACTAGCACTTATTTTTTCTCATCAGACTATGAGCAAGAGAGAGAAAAACACACAAAAAAGAAAGAAGGTGGAAGAGAGAGAAAAACAATGACTAAGAAAGAGAGCAAGGACACAAAAGTCGAGAAAGAGTGAGATAAAGAGGCAGAGAGTGTCTGGTGGTGGATAAAAGAGGCACGAGGTGGAATCAAGACTACGCAGCCTCGGTATTCGCCATGCTGACATTGGATAGCACTGCGCAAGCAAAACGTTTGGCACCAGCACCTACTCTTTACAAATTAAGCATTGGCACTCATCTAACCTGCAGGCCAATCTCAGTTACCTGAGACAAGGGAAAAGATCAATCCCACATTTAGTCATTAACCAATCATCGAGTTGTGATGTAATCATTGTAGGTCCTTCACTTGGAATTGTATCAGGACAGCACAATGAGAATAATATAAATGCAACATTTTAAAATAATTATTGTCTCCAATGGCAGTAAGACATAAGAGGTGGCTTTGTCTCTTGCATATATTTTACAAATAAAATACTCTACCTTCAAAAATAATTCTATGATTTAAATCAGCTGGGTGGACGGTTAAAATAGGCTTTAGAATGTTGTTGAGGTAGGCGGAGACAGAAGGAGAAATGAAAGGGTGTATTCCTGCTAAGGAGGGTGGGTGGTTGATTTATGCAGAGCTGTTTCTGCATATTTTACAGAGTAATGTACCTTGCTTCCCCGAATGTATTTATAGTCTCTGACGAGTCCCTTGGTGACTTTTTCCTAACTTATTATATTCGATTGAGATGCATGATTCTCTATAAGACTGAAGACTACAATCTTTATTCCCTGTCTAGTTTTATCCCCTGCGTCTCATGACAAATGTTTGAATAGGTGTGTGACGCAGTTAAACAAACACGAGTTTCTTCAGAGAAGCAATCAAGCTTACGAACGAAACAGGGAAAAACCAATTCGGAGACCGTTTCAAAATCCGGGACAGGGGAGCGTGAGGCATTCTAAAGTGAATCAAATCTGCATCATTTATTACCTTACATGTTGTTTCTATAAACAGGCGTTTTATCTCAGTCCGAGCAGCTGGTCTCAAGGGCTGGCAGGCTGTAGCCATGGTTATGATGTTAGCTGAAGTGTTGATCAGCGGCGCGAGCCCTTCTGGTAGTTATGCATGTCATAGAACATGATTATCTTTAATTATATTTTCCCCTTTCAGGCGTGAGAAATCCAGCTTCCTCCATTCAATTACTGCCAATTCTAACGTTCTGGTACAACAAGCAAAGCCGACACCCCCATTTCCGGGCAGACAACATGTCGAACATAAAAAGTGAATGACTAGGAGAAACCACAAACGGTTTCATTTATCCACTCTGACTTAGAGGTTAGTGTTTTTTAGTTTACATACTGAGTCATAAGGTCCATTTGTAGCTTGCTACTTCTTCCACATTCTTCAAGAATGAAAAGGACACAGGTTGTGTTTACCTAAGGTTGGAGATTACCTTATTATTCATCAGAAGCGGAAATTCCATCCCCGGCCCAAGCTCCATATACATGTCTCTGCAATTCACTGAGCATGAAGCTCCTTGTAAAAGTTCCAAAAATATTTCTACTCTGCCAAACATTGCGTATATTGTATTATATTTGTATTTCAATATCCTTTCTGAAGCCTAAAGCTCGTTCTGAGTTGTTTATTATGTCAATTTTATTGTTTTATTTAATAAAAACCATGACAATATATATCCGTACAATAATAAAATGTATATTCACACAATAAAATGAGTAACCATGTTTAAATATCACATCAAGTTTATTTATTATTTAAAAAATAAGTTCCATTGCAAAGAGAGAAGAAAGAAAGAATATTTTTTTTATGGCGACTGTGAGAGACTGGCTTAGTATATGGTGTTCACTTATGTAAGTGTAGCACCCTGCACTAATCCAGACAACCCTTATGGTGATTTTAGTGGTCTTAGACAACCTTAGAAAGCTCTCTAAGTGGTAGCTGTGGAGAGCAGCCTTCAGGCTTAGTCCAGAAGGAGTGTAAACCAGCTTGTTTTACCAGTACTTAATCTTATGGCATAGGTTAAGCGAAAAAGAATCACACAGTGTAGTTATAAAAATAAGTATTTTATTACAAACACTCACTAACACATTGCAATAGCTCCTACCCGGAAATATAAACACAATACACACAATACTTAGGAAATAGAGGACGTAAGTAGCAGGTCTCCAGGGGGGAGACCAAACCATATACTAAAATAGTGGAATGTGAACCACGACTCAAGTCAAGAATGGACCCAGAAGACGTAGAAGAGCCAGGGACCCAAGGAACCACCCAGGGTGAGTATTTTATATTATATTATATTTATTTATTCATGATCGATAACTTAAAATCTTTACATGTAAACACCTTTAAAACACATTTGGCAATGTATCATTGTAAAACTCATAAAAATGAAAAATAATTTAAAAACAATAAGGGTTGACTTTAGTTTTAATACTGACGCCGGGCTGATATGGTACTTTGCTGTCCCTTCCAGCATTACTCTTCAGGCTTTGTGGCCTGCTAGTTGCTCCTATTGATTTTGATTGTTTGTGGCAGGGCGGACCGGATTGCGTCAGTAAATTTCCCCAGTCTGGCCAGGGTTTGTGTGGTGTTGGCAGAAAAACACAGATCTGAGACTTCTCTGCAGTGTCTGAGGCCATAGGACCTGCAAAGTGGAGTTAGCAGGTGACGTCGTTCGCTTGCCATCTTTGGGCAGCAGCACAGCAGGTGAAGCCAGGATTCACGTTTGTAGCTGCATAAGCGACAGGCAACTGAGTTGTCCCGCCGGGCTTGAAGTCCACAATAGGCAGTGCGAGAAGTCTCATGTGGGTGAGTTTCTTTCGTGCCTCGGCTGTCAATGCTTGCTCGAAATAAGGCTGAGCTTTGCCCAAGATATAGGAGGCATCCAATGTGGAGAGGTTTGATCTATGATGTAGACTTTACTTGCCCCTTTCGAATGACAAATTCTTGACTTGTGAGTTCACAGTTTTTTTCCAGGCTATCACCGGAATGTCCCGGTTATGCAGATTGCAGACTTCAATTTCAAGGCGGCTTGTGGCCACTGCCAGCTGTGCCTGCCATGGGGAGCCTGCCTCTTTGAAGATAGTTTTGATTTGTGCTTTCAGTGAGGATGCTGTGCCACGCAAGGTGCTGATGTAATATTTTATTAGGTCCTCTAAGCATATGATGTCCGGACAAGCGAGTCCCAGCTCTAGTCTCACCCTGGACCTCCTGGCCTGCTGGGGAAGTGTTAAAATTTTCTTGTAAGTGGAGATTTGGAAATTCGTGAGGTACTTGTTCAGTGCACTGAGGAAAACTAGGTGACCGTAGTTGAGGGAGGGGACTAGTTTGGCACTTAAAACGTTTAAAATGGGCTCCACGGTTGGACTGTGTAGCTGCTGGTTTACACATTTCAAACTGTGGATGATCCCGGCTCCCTTGCTTCTAAGGTGTTTTAGGTGGACCCCTGGTTTTGCCCCGTCTGATAGCCTGACGCCAAGATAATTGTAACTCGTGCATGATTTAATTTGCAGGTCGCCTAGCTGCCATTGACCTGTTTTCTTTCGTGGATATTTCCCAAAGAGGACTATCTTGGTCTTCCCCTGGTTCACCAAAGGTTTGTTATTTTGATTGTACCTGTAAAGTGCGTTGAGGGCTCTCCGTAAACCAATCCTCGTGTGATCCATTATTATAATATCATCATCGTACTGGAGGATTTGAAGCTGCACCTTCCCCATCATTGGTGTTAATAAGCTAGCACCTTCCAAAGCTTTGCCTAGATCTGCCGTATAGAGATTGAAAAGAAGGGGGGCGAGGACATAGCCTTGTTTGAGGCTGTTGTTAGTTGGCACCTTTGCTGTTGCAGTAGTTTGGCTGGTTTTTATTCGGACCCACATACCCTGGTATAGTGCAGTTATCGCCTTTAGTAGCTGTTGGGGGATTCCCCAGGTAACTAGTTTCTCCCACAATTTCCCTCGGGGTCCACCCGGTCAAATGCTGCACTATAGTCTAGGATACAGCAAAAAAGAGGTGGGTGCTTCGGCTGTGTAGCTCGATATGACAGGTGACCCAGTGCTAGAATATTATCCATGGTGGAGCTTTCAGGCCTGAATCCGGATTGGAAAAAGAGGAGAATGTTGTTGTGTGTTGCCCAGGCTTCTAGTTCTTTCATTAATATTCTGGTGTACGCTTTTGCTTCTAGGTCTAGTAAAGCAATGAGCCGGTAATTTTCCGGTTTCGTACGGTCCCCTTTTTATGGATTGGGAAGAGGATTGATCCTCTCCATGATGATGGAATTATAGAGGTAGCGGAAGCGTGCTTGAAGAGTGGAGTGAGTTGCCCTGATCAGTATGCGTGTGAAGATTTGAACACTGATGCTGGACCCCGTTGGGTCTTGGAGCTCCGTCATTTCTAATTTTTTTGATTGAATCGGTTACCATGACCTCTGAGATACTGGTCATTTGGGGGACCGAACCTAGTGCTGAGGGAGATTGATGAGGGTGGGTATATGGTGTACTCTGATGGTTGAGGTACAACTGTTTGACGTAATTAACCCGCTCATGGGTTGCCACTCCATTCTCCTTTGTCTGTACGGTGTTGCTAGGTTGGTTGATGTACTTCCAGAGTTGAATGTGTCCCCTTTCTTTGAGGAGGGTGAAGATTTTCAGCCATTCTGCTTCGATCATCTCTGTTCTTAGCTGCTAGACTTTCTCTCTGTGCTCCGCATGAAGTGCAGGGATTGTTTGGGTTTGCTGGTTTTGTTCCCTTTTCTTCTTGCCTTGAGGTAATTTAGAAGACTGCATTTGGTTGTAAATAACTCCTTCGGTTTGATGTATAGGTGGAATGGGTGAGCGTAAGTGACCCGCGTAGGAATAGTTCCAGGTCCACCCCCTAGTGCTTGTTGGAGATCTGCTAGGAGTGCTTTCCAGTACTCCGGGAGAGTGACAGTCCCTGTTGCTGTGGGGTTTGACTCTTTGGATGTTATCCACTCGGTGAGTTTTGGGCCAAGTTTTGCAGACCATTTTATTCTGCTCAGGGCCTTGTGGAGCTCTTCCCTGGTTGGGTCCCCTAATGTTTGCAGTTGTGTGGCAGCTTTCCCATCTAGTTGGAGGATTGTCCTCAGCAGTCTATGGTAACTCTCTTCCCTATTATCAACTTCGAAGTCGCTGAGATGTGGCGTCAGTTGGCCTGAGATGAAAATATATTAGATTGTAGATTTGTTTCTGAACGAGGGGAGTGGGAACCATTGGGGATCCTGGGCCTCTTTGATGGCATGCACGGAGGCCAGGCTATGACTGTCAAGAAGGCGCTGCAGATGGGCTGCCACTGTAGGGGGTCGGGGATGATTTTGCGGATTCCCCAGCTTCCAAATATTCAGGTCCCCAGCAATTATTGGAAAATATGAGACGTATTTGGTTAAAAGATCGTCGATTCTTGTTGCCAATGATTTTAAAGCTTGTTTTTTTAGGTGGGAAGCAGGGTTGACATAGCAGTTGATTAGCAATAGACGGACTGGGTAATTGTTGCTTTTTAGCCCACTGATGAGTACTGCTTGCAGGTCTGTCATGTTGGTTGCAATTACTGTGGTCTCTATTCTGCGAGCATGATTAATGAAGAATGAGAGACCGCCGGACGCCCGCCCAAAAATGTTGCATTTTGTGGCTGCTGTGTGGAGCTCCTGGAAACCTGGAAGGATTGCGGTTTCAGTGGGGCTGGTCTCCTGTAAGCAAAGGATGTCACTTTTATGAAGGTAGTTGATTGCTGAACTGATCCTGAGAAGTTTTTTGAGGCCTGCCACATTCCAGGATATGATGGATAGTTGAGTGTTGGATCCAAGAGTTCTAGTGGGATTCCATTGGCTGTCGGCCTTTGTGATGTTAGTAGTGCCTTAAGAGTCGGCAATCTGATCGGTCCCTGGTTCCGTGTTCAGGATTTTGCATTGGCTCACTCGGGGATACTGTACTTTGGTCATGTGTGCAGGTTATTCTGTATGCTTTGTAAGGGTTGGGCGTTGCTGTTGAATTATTACCCTGGTGATTGCCATCCATGCCCCTTAGGACAGAGTAAACTTCTTTCTTTAGCGGGGTTGCTTTATGCGCTTGTGGATATTTCTCTGGTGCAGGGAGTACGATGTCTATTCCCCATTCCACCATGAGGGATTGTTCTTTTGGTGTTAACGCTTGCTGTGAGTGGCGGCTCAGCCCTATCTAGGTAGATTCACCATGGGATTCACCAGGTAGGCTCAGAAACTTGACCCAGACTAGGTTGTCCGATTGTGTATGGGTCAAGGTGGGGATGTGCTTGAATAGCTGAAGTATATTACCCCTGTTTAGGATGTCGTAATGTCCCTTATTACGGTATCTGGGGGTTAGAACTACCTCATGTATTGTTTTTATGATTTGGTACTCCATGGGTGGGGCTCTAAGTCGTGGCTGAGCAGAGCTTGAGTTTAGGCCCAATCCACCGTCGCGATAGCTGGCTTTTGGGCTGAAGCTGGACCTTGGGGATGGCGGGGCACTTAACGCGCAAGGTATCTGGGCGACCGGGGGTAAAGGAACCCAAGTGGGGCACGCTCTAGTGTTTAGGCCCAATTCCCTAGACAAGCAAGCTTGGGTTGTTGGCTCTGACTTCACGGTTATTAATGAGAGGGATAGTTGAATTTCAATTGCCGGGCCTTTCGGTCTATTCGGTACCCCCTTTATGAATGTTGAGTGAGGTAGTGTTTTGATCGCTTGTACCTTTGCTTCTATTGAGGTTGGTTTTTTGAGGCGGGCTTTATAGCAAAAATCGGATAAGTCTGGACTTTGTCATCTTTGGCTTGTGAGGTTTGAACCTGAGTTGATAGCAGGGATTCAACTCTTTTAGAGGTTTTGGCCTTTATATGCTGTTTCCTTAATTTTTCTTGGCCCTCCTGGAGAGCGGCACTTCTTGCTGTTTCTGAGTGGAAGAGTTGTCCTTGGTTTCCTCTTCTGTATATGAGATTCTGGTGCTAGGGCTTTGCCCCAGTGAGCCGGCGGGAAGATTGATGCCTGGGTTTGAAACTTGGTTGTAGGGCTGCTGATGTTGTTTGTGTTCGGGTTGATTTGGGAGCCAACTAGCGTTATTGTTGGCTTAGGGCTGCTGTTGGTCGACAGATTGTTGGTCCCAGAGCTCCCAGTTGTCCCCTTGAGCATGGCTACCAGGTCTGTTAGAACTTTGGGGAGGATTTCCCATTTGTCTATAATTGCTGCACACGAGCAAGTGTAGGACCAGGTTTCTTGGTTTGGGCAGAGTTTGTTCTCAATGAGGTCAACCTTGGTGCTCAGATCCACTAGGAATTGTGCAATTGACTGTAGGAGGTGAATTTGTAACTCCATTTTGGTAGATTGCCAAAGTAGTGCACTTGCCGTAGTGATATTTACTTCATTGGTGGAGGTTGGTTGCGAGTCATTGATTGAGTCACTGTTTTGATTGCATTGGCTGAATGGGGGAGATTGCCTAATTACGACTGCCGTTCTAAACAGATTTGCAGTGAGCTCCAATGTTCTTTCTATTTTTGTCTCCAAGTTTTGTAAAAATGTCGTTGATAGATTCCCCAGTTCTTGTTTATACTCTGGTGCTTCTTTCTTGCTTGAACTAGTGCCTAAGAGCTCGGGGGAGAGGAGCTGGGTGGGAGTCTGCGGGGAAAGTTGTTGTTAGTGGTGTATTTGGACTGCGACTACCTGCTCCCAGCTTTCTTGGATAGGGGCGTTGGTGGTGGTGTGCAGATCCCATGGGGTTGTACGTTTGTTTCCAGTGGGGCTACCCAGCCTTGGCCAGGATTGAGAGCTACGTCTCCCTTTGTGTATTCGTGGGTCATGCACAGCAGGGGTTTTGCAGATGGAGAGACTACCTGAGAGGGGCACCTTCTCGTTACTCGCTGTGGCACGTGCTGGTGGAGCTGTTGGTGCAAGGGGTTTGCCTCCATTGAGTGTGGGTTTTTGTAAGAAGTGTGTTATAAGTCCTGCTATTGGGGTCATTTGAGGCGACTTCGGGCGGAGTCTGCCTGAGCTGCATTCTGTGCACTTCTTAAGTTTCGGGATGTCTCTGAGGTCAGGGAGGTTTTCCCCTCAGAGACAGGTTCGAGACACGAGGAGGGCTTCTTTTTGGTCATCCTGCGATGGGGGGGGTGGCTGATTTTACTGGCTGGAAGAAACCACTGCAGGTGTTTCCTGCCTCCTTAAACTTGCTGTGCGCTGGTATGGTGCCCTGGGCACTATTGGGGGATAAGGCCTCTGGGGGCAGCTGTGTAAGATGGGTTTCTGATTCGCACCAGAGGACGTGAGGAGATATTTTATCTTTCTGCTTTAGAGGCCCAACCCCCTCCTCTCCTCACCGGTAGAGCCTAGAGACTCTTATTGCCACGAGGCTGGGTCCCCTGCCTTCTTTTCTTACCGAAGTCTCCACCAGCCTCCTTGGGCCTCTTTTCTTCCCGAAGTCTCCACCAGCCTCCTCTGGGGTGATGCACTGGGAGCTGATGGTCTTTGGGTCCTGTGCTGCAGCTTTTGTCCCTGCCGCTGTGGAGTGGTGTGGGGCTGGGCCGGCTGCCTCCTTGCTACCAAGCTCTCCGCGATTCTGCCTCACTGGAGGCGCTGGCCGGAATTCTCAAGCTGCAAAAATAGCATTTGGGACTTTTTTTTATTAACATTTTCAAAGACATACCATGTCCAACATATAATTAACATTCAGACCGTTGTACAACAACATCCATCATCCAGTTTTTGCAACTTTGCATTATTACCTGTGAATACATTTTCTACAGTGCAGCTGTTACACATAGTTAGTCAACTTGGTGCTGTTGCAGATAGTCAGTCAAGCATTTCCAGTAATCTCTAGGCCTTGAGCCCATGGGTAGCTCCTCCTCATACGTTTGCAATGTGTCTTTACAATAGGACAGATCTTGGATCCATTGCCTAACTTTTGGCGCCCTCTTACTGCCCCAACATAACGATATTCTGCGTTTAGCCAATAGCAGCGCAATTACACAGAACTTGCGCTTAGTGGCACGTACAGCAGGAACTAGATCCAGCAAGCATGTACGAACAGTGCATTCCACCTCAATGCCCACCATAGTGCTCAGCATCTGTGTTACCCTTAACCAAAACTCTGTCACTTCTGCACAAGACCATGCAAGGTGTATGAAATCTGCTATATCAGTATTGCAGCGTCGACATTTAGAATCTGTTCGTAAACTATATCTACAGAGCCTTGCAGGGGTATAATAAGTCTGATGTAGGTACTTATAATGTAATATACGTAAGTTCCCATTGGGTGTGAGCAAGCCAGTCAGCGAGCAGGTTATAGCCCATTCCTCCTCTGTCAATGGTATATCTAGCCCATCGTTCCACTTCTCCAATGCCCTGTGTGTATTATCCGCTATGTCTTCCTGTAGCTTAACATATAGTCTAGACACCATGTGTTTAGCAGCGGGTGTTGTGATCAGTAGCTGTAGCGTGGACAGCTGTGGTGGTTCCTCAGGGTAGGATGGGTACAACCTCTTTATTGCTTCCTGTAATCTGTGATACGTAAATCTAAACAATAATGTCTGGTTGCTTATGTATGATAGCTCATCAAGTGACCTAAAAGCCCCATTGTGATATACATCCCCCATGGTATCGATACCCACTTGTCTCAGCAGGCCCATGCCCACTTGTTCCTGGGTAACTGATAGTTCCGGATGGTAATGCAACTTCAGTGCAGGGGCGTACAGTGGTTATTTATGCGCTTTTTGACCCATTACACGCCATGCATTGTTTGTTGTATCTATTGTATTTATGTCTTGTTTATGAAGTGGTGGCCTACGGTGCGTTATAATCGCATTTAACGGAGTTGGTAAGGCATCGCCTTCTTCAATAGCGACATGTGTGAGGTAAGGGATCTTATGATACCAAAAATGTGCATATTGCGCTTGTGCACATAAATAATAAAGTAAGAAGTCCGGGACCTTGAATCCACCCTTTGAGTAAGGTAGTGTAAGAGCGCGTAGTTCTATCCGGGCCTGTTTACCCGCCCATATCAGGCGCAGTATCATGGTGGTTATCCTACGAAACACCTCTGCCGGGGGCTTAATCGGAATGTTATTAAAATTAAATAGGTACAGCAATTTTGGCAAGACAACCATCTTTACAATGGCTATTCGGTCAGCCAGCGATAACGGTAGTTGAATCCATCGCCCTATTTTTTCTTCCAGCACACTAATCGCCCTGCCATAATTGGCGCGGATTACAACTTCTGGGTCACGGTGATACCAAACACCCAGATATCTAACTGGCTCTGACTGCCATTCTAAGGGATATTCGGTTGAATGCGGGTGTGTGGTGTCTGTTAATGGTATAATTATTGATTTGGCCCAATTTATTCTGAGCCCCGACTGCTGCCCAAATTTAATATACTCCCTCAGTAGAGGATTCAGATTCATTTCAGGGTCTCGTACATATAGCGTCATGTCATCTGCATATAACGATATATGCAAGGGCCTATGCGGGAATTGGAGCGCTGAGTAGTGATGTCCCTGTCGAATCTTACATGCCAATGGTTCAATCGCTATTGCGAATAATAACGGGGACAATGGGCAACCTTGCCGCGTCCCCCTAGCTATCGGTATGGCCTCAGATATGTATTTATTGACTTTAATACGCGCCATCGGTGGAGTATATAGTATTTGTATCCATTGCAGGAACATAGGGGGGAATCCCATTCTCCGTAAGATCGTGTGCAGGTATACCCATTCAATAGAGTCGAATGCTTTAGCAGCATCTAGAAGAATTGCGGCAGCTTTAGTAGTGGGGCTTAAGTAATGCGAAAGCGCAAAGAGCGTTCTAGTATTATGGGCTGTTGACCTTGAGGGAATAAACCCTGATTGATCCGGCAGTATTAAATTGGTCATCAGTGGTTGCAGTCGAGTAGCCAATAGCTTGGCCAGTATTTTTGTGTCTACATTAATTAGGGACAGTGGCCTATATGAGTTGCAATATTCCGGATCTTTGTTAGGCTTTAAAAGTGCTATAAGCATGGCTTCTCTCAATGTTGGTGGTAACATCTGTTTATCATAAGCTGCTCCGTACATCTCTACCAGGTGGGGCGCTAGCTGATCGGCAAAAGACTTATAAAATTCACATGTGAACCCATCAGGGCCTGGCGCTTTACCATTTGGCAGTGATTTTATGACTGTTATTACTTCTTCCACTGTAATCGGTGAGGACAGGTAGTCTCTTTGTGCATCCGACAACCACGCTATCGCTACATTTGCGAGGTAGTCCCTTATTGTGTCTGGTGAAGCTGTGGGCTGCGAAGTGTAGAGCTGTCCATATGTATTCATGAATTCCCTCAATATGCCCTGTGCAGTATATTGCAGTTCCCCATTTGCATCCCTGACCGCCCGGACAACCTGCGGAGTATGCCCTGTACATATTTTAGCTGCCAGTATCCTACCCGGTCTACCACCCTCACCGTAGGATCTCGCTATCTGTCGCCTTGCTACATATTTGAGTTCGTCATCAGCATATGTTTGGTATTCTGTCAGTGTGGTCCTGATGTCTCCCAATATCTTTGTGTTATGTGTGCGCTCGTATTCATTCTCCAGCGTGCGCAGTTGGTCTTCACGCACTTCGAGCTGCCTGCGTATGTCTTTGAGAATGCCAGCATTAGTACTTATGCAGACTCCCCTGATAGTAGCTTTGAAAGCCTCCCATAGTAGGCCTGGGTCCTCAGTTGTGGGTTTATTGATGTCAAAGTACTCTGTGATAGCTTGACTAATGGTGTCAGTATACATTGAGTCTAGCAATGCTTTCGCATTGAACCTCCAGCTATAAGGGGGCGGCACATAGTGTGGCATAGACATGGAAATGAGCACTGGGTTATGATCGGATATTGTTTTGGGTAGGTGATTCACAGCTCGTGTCCATAGTGCTATATCGTCCGATACCAACCAATAATCAATACGGGACCAACTATTGTGCGCTGCTGATGTATGCGTGGCTTCCATACGTTCTGGATTTCGGGTTCTCCAAATATCAGTAAGCCGTATATCAGTCATAATATCGTTTAGTTTGCCCCTCGCCCTTTTGTGAGGTTCCAATGATGAACCCGACCTATCAAGGTCGTCATGTAATGCAATATTAAAATCTCCCCCAAATTAAGGGGATGTTCGGTAAATCGATGAGTTTGCGCCATAATGCATGGTAAAATTCAGGATCATCTATATTTGGGCCATATGTATTAATTAAAGCGAGTCTCTGCCCTCTTAGTGTTCCCGTAATGATAACATAGCGCCCTAGCTCATCTGTGATGGTGGCATCTATATTAAATTGCAATCCTTTTTTAATCAATATGATGACCCCTCTAGAGTAGGAGGAGTATGGTGAACTGTGTATTGTCTCCGCCCATCTGTGTCCGATGCGAGTGCTAGAATTGGGTGCAAGATGCGTTTCCTGCAGGAACGCGATGTCAATTTGTAGCCTGTCCAAGGAAGCAAATATTTGCCGGATCTTTTCGGGTTATTAAGCCCTCTCACATTCCAAGTTAACAAGTTTAAGTGCTTAGGTTGTAATCTCTCAGTGGTCATTGCTAGTTACTTGTGTGCAGTGTATTGAAGTACAATTTGTGCAGCATGCACTTCTCCCGTTTTCTAAAATGAAACTAATGGCATTGTTTAACTGTACGTTACTCTGGATTTCAGTGACGTTTCTCAAGTACATTGGCCTATATAACCTTCCCCAACACCCCCCCTTCCTCCCACCACCCACTTCAGCATCCCAACCATGCCAAAGACATACCCCTGAAAGTAGTAACAACATAATCTAACTTTGATTGGGGAACTCCCGCTTGGGGGTCCGCCAAGTGCACACAACTCCATCCAACCTAGTGGATGTGGTCAGGTATACATTAGTGTTGCAGACTGGAAACATCTCCTTCAACCTATGGGTTACCATATTGACAGCCATATGCCTATATCTGGTTAGCACAACCGGCTGTAGCGAATTGCCAGGCACCGCCCTTATACACGACAAAACTAACAGTGAGGTACTACCTGCAGGTCCAGACCGGCAACATTGCTATAGTTTCTACCTTTGTGTGCTTAGTACCAACATAATAGCTTAATCTGCAGTATTCTCCCTCTGCTCCCTATCCATAGCTACATTCCTGTCCGGTAACTGTAGAGCTACAGGGTCAATCAGGTAGTCTATATATTCTGGCATTCGGCATCCCTCATTCCTGACAAGGCCAGCACACATATGTGAGTTACACCTGCTCCCAGCCGGGGCAGACAGCGCCCTTCTACGTGATCACAAGTGTACTGGCTAGCCATAGGGCCCCACATCCCCTCCGGGTCCCAGGGCAACTCAGTTTTGGCAGAAACAAATGTCTGTCCTTAGGCACCTGCATTAGGCTCCGGATGGCATCTACACCCCGTGACGACGCAGCTGCACCGGTGTGCCAACAGTTCCATCTGTTATCCCAATACTCACATGTGCCTCATCAGCTTATAATGTCCGATTGCCGAGGATTTCCGTCCTTCCCATGAGTACTTATTCCGAGTCTTGGTTTTGCTCCGCTCGTTTACGATCCTTACGTTTACTGTTGATTTTTTTAAGAAAGTCCTGTGCTGCTTTCGGTGACAGTAGAAGCGTAGATTGGCCTTCATGTGTTACTCTCAGCCGGCCTGGATAGAGCATAGCATACTCTATTCCAAATTCTCGCAGTTTCTTTTTCGCTGGGTTGAACTCTTTTCGTGCTAGTTGGACCGTCAAAGTGAAGTCTGGGTAGAACTCCAATGCATTGCCCTGGTAGTTGATCTGCTGTTTCTCTCGGGCTAGCCTCAAAATGACATCACGGTCTCTATAATTGAGGACACGGGCAATGATAGGTCTCGGAGTGGCGCCAGGCTTTGGCCTCGGGGCCAGCGATCGATGCGCTCGTTCTATTAAAAATACCGCTGAAAGGTGTTCCGCGCCAAACACGCCACGTAGCATTTCCTCCACGTACGTTTCCATCCGCCCTGTGTTTGTGGACTCCGGAACTCCCGCTATTCTTATGTTGTTGCGTCGAGATCTCGCTTCTAAATCCTCCGCCTTATTTTTGATGACTTCCAATAGTTTCTCCATCTCAGTGCATTTTTGTGTCGTGTCATGTGACTCATCCTCCACCGCCGTGATGCGATTTTCGGCCTCGACCAGACGCTCTCCGTGTTTGTCCAGCTTAGTCGCCATATTGTCGACCCGTTGGGTGATGGTGTCTAATTTCCCATTAATGTCCTGTAGACTTTGTTGGATTGCCTGTAGAACACCTTCCATGCCAGTCCGAGTTGCATTGTCGGTATCAAGTTCGGTGTCTGAATGAGCCGCCGCACCCTTGGTGTGTCGTCTTGTGTCAAATGATATTTTGGGTTGTTGCTTGTCTGGCTTCCCCATTGCTGCGTTTTTGAGCCTAGCAATTTTGGAGGGAAAGTATCACCAACTGTCTTGGTGCCTGCGCAGCGTCGTGCAACGCACCACTTCGCAGAGAAACGGCCGCCTTGCCTCCTGAGCCCCTCTGCCGCTAGTGCACCGCCCCAGCACAGCGCAACACACGTCTCACCTTCAGCAGAAGCGGTGCATAGCCGTTAGTGACGCACCACTTCAGTACCGGTCCTCCAAGCCCCAGAACGATATCACCCGGCGAGACGGTCGGGCATGCAGGCTCTCCGACAGTGTGACCCTCTCCTGCCTGTACCTCGCTGCAATCAGTAATTCACCTCAATCCCATCACGCACATGTAGCAAGGCGCGCTGAGCAGGGGCCTCTGGGCTGTTAAGTGTTCAGGCAGCACAGTTCACTCTCTTCCCCTCTTCGTGACTGGGCATCAGCAGCACACTCCCCATTCGCCACCTCGTAAGGCGCCTGTATAGGAATTCTCAGCGTTTCTGGGGGGTATTTACTGCGTATCAATTTACATTTAATACTCGTCGCTGTTTACCTCCGCACACCTTCCAGTTATAAGCACGATGCAGTGGGCGCTAGGATCATGGCGCAGTCACATGTGTTGGGGATACGGTCCTCGCCTGCATGGGCTACGCCTTTTATGTCTCTACTGCAAGGCCAGGCGCAGGCTAATCACCAACCCGGGTGTCGTGTTTGTTGGAACTCCCCACTGCGTGCGCTCCACACAGTAAAGATCGCCAGCACTACCACTGTCCGCCATTTTGAACTCACTCACGGGAATCCACAATATCAAATGTCCCACACTCTCCATATAATGCATCCAATGCGCTTTGGCGGTTCAGTACGAGCCCTTACCCATATTTGCACAGTACTCAGGGCGTACACACACCGGAATATGGCTCATTTCCATATGTTGCTCCTCTCTTTCCCCGAGTCGCCCGCACTTCAAGGCGCCGCCATCTTGTATCTGGCTGGTCCCGTCTCGCGCCCGGCTGTCGTTTTCAATTTATCGGCGTTTACTGCATGTTGCCGCTCTCTTGCTCTGCTCGCTGCGGTGCCGGCACCTTCCGATCCTCAGATTGTGCATTTGCGGCCGTTTTTGAGTCCGCTTAATAAGCTTTGTTATCTGATATTGAGCCTGACCGGCGGAGCTGTCTTAGAAGGCAGCCATTCCGCAGTGCGCCCTCTAGCGCCCCCCAGCATTTGGGACTTTGGCGTCATAGAACTCATCGTTCTGCTCTGGGTGAGAACCAGGATGGTCTACAAGTTAGACCACTGTCATGCCCGTCACACAGGCCAGCGTCACTACTGGGAGAATCGCTCCACGTTGCAGTCTCCTTCAGGGTCCTCCAGGCTGTGGGCTGCTGCCGGCCAGTATCACCACTTTGGTGGACCGGGTTTCATGGGCGCCAGTGAAGCTGTGGAGTTGTGGAGTTGTGGGCTTGTGGCCACTCCTGAGGTGGGCAAGAAGCACAGGCGGGGCCTTCTGAGTACGACCCCGCAAGCCGCACCCGGCACTAGCTGGGCCGCTTCCGTGGGGGCCTCTGGGCTCACGCTCCCACAGCCAGCTACGGTTGCGGTGCCCGTGGTCGGTTTTGATGCTTTTGAGTGTCTCCAGTGATGCTCTACGCCTGGAGAGGGGGATGTCGTGACACTCAGCTCACAGCCTCCTGGTGACCACAAGGCCGGCTACAGGCTACCCCGGCGAGACTGCCCCCGGCCTCCGGCACCGTCCGACAGCAGCAGCAGCGGGGACAGAGGACAGAAGCCAGAAACTGCGGCGGCACTCTTTGCCGACCGCCCCAGACCACCGCAGACCTCAAGCACGGTCCCGGTCCCAGCTCCCAACTCTGGCTCCGAAACACATGACGTCGGCATCTCATCAGCGTCTCAGTGTCACCCGGAAGCAGAATCAGATGCGAGTATCTAGGAACCCCACGTAGGTCATGTGAAGAGTGGGAACACGACCACGTGCTCAATGTTAGTCATTAGGTAAGTCACGGTTGCAATTTTAAAGAAGGAGCCTTCCTAGCGGACCCTGAAGAAACCCTGTGGAAGATGGAAGGTTGGAGAGTCACCCCACCCGTGAATACCCCAGGAACCAGGATACCTACACCAGGGAAGCTGGGTGCATAGGTGTCAAGTGATGTCGGAAACCATTGTAGATCAGAATGGAGGACTTCAGGAAAGAGGCCGCTGGAGAAGAGGACGAAGGAGTCCGGTGGAACCCAAAGATGGATTCAGGAAGAGAGGTGCCTGCAGGCAGAGGGGACAGAGTCTATGCCACTCAGGAGTGACCAGGAGGCATGGAAGTCAAATGCCCACCGATGTCGGAGATGCAGGAGAGGTTGATGGTGCCATTGCAGTTAAAGCTATGCGGACCAGGTGACGCTGTAGAAAACCAGGAGCCGTTTACAAGCTGTCCCACGTCGGATGTCGAGGGCCAAGGGGTCAGTGTCCAGCAGGGTGCACCAACAAGCCTTGGCAGCGGCAAACAACAGTCAACGAAAAAGGTGCAGTGTCGGGACCAGCAAGGCCGAAGTGACTCACCACGCGCAGGTAAGTCAGAGCAGGCCCGAGCAAGCAGGAAAGCCCACTGAAGCCAAAGAAGACCCTCAAGAGGACCTAAGGGCTGAAGGGACAGGAGTCGCAAGAGGACCTTGAGCAGCTCACCAATGAAGAAGGCCCACCGTGCTGAGGAAACAGTGAGGGCGAAGATCTTGGCTGCAGGAGTTGCTTGAGGTTGGAGCTTCTTGGAGCTTGAAGATCTCTGGAGGAGAGAGTCAACAAGCCTTGGCAACGGCGAGTCCACGCAGTGCACAGGGGTTCTGTTCCAGCGGTTCCGACGAGGGATACTGGCCTCAAACTCGGTATGAAGACCCTGCAGGCCTCGAGGAGTTGCAGAACCACCACCTGTGTTGCTGAGCCTTTCGGAGTCCGTGGGAGCCCAGGATCAGCAGACCGGTCAGCTGCGTTGCGGTGCCTGCAGATGCAGGGGAATGACTACCTCACTCCAAGGGAGATTCCTTCAGGTGTCTAGGATGTCCACAGGCCTTGTGAAGAACATTTAAGGAGCACGGGGACAGACGTTGCAGAAGACCAGCAGGACTCCGAGCCCAGGAGCAGCAGGAATCTTCCCCTTTAAAGTCTCGGTTCCCAAAGCGAAGTCCAGTGAAGTCCAGAGTGTCCAGACAGTCGAAGTGGTATGTGATCTGAATCTTGTCCCACAAGGAATCTAGGGACCCACCCACAGGTAAACCTTAAGTACCCTTAGGAAAGGGTTGGGACAATTCAGGGGTCCCTCCCAGAGGAGGGGCTGGACAGTGGAGATGATACTCCCATGTACTTTGTCCAGTTTCGTGCCAGAGCGGGAGCCAACGGCTCCCTGAACTGGTTTGACCTGGAGTATGCAAGGAGGGTACCAAATATGCCCTTCAAGATGCCTATTGTTCTGCCTTCCCCTGCTCGAGCTTGGCTCAGCAGCAGGAGGGCAGAATTGTGTCTCTGGTCGGCAGCAGCCCTATCTTGCTTTTCGGATCTGGAAGACTCTTACCAGGAGCACTGAGGGCCTCCCGGAGGAGCTTTACAGTGCATGAAATCATACCTTCCCACACCGTTTATGGTGTGGGGGTATGATTCCAACATGTCTGATACCAAACATGACAGGGTTCGTTACAGTCAGTTTAGAGATGGTCATCTCGTAATGACGCATGGCCACTCTATATGTCATAATGGCTGATGCACTTACACCCGGGCGAATGGACTCCAAAGGTTGTAGGGGCACCTTCACACTTAAAACTGAGCACCCTGCCTTCAGGATTGACAGCCCTGCCTTAGGCGTGACTTATAGGTTTTAAGTGCAGTGACCTCAAATATAAGGAAAATTATATATCTGTCGTAAGTGGTGCTAGCACCAGCTTACACAGGCTGCAATGGCAGGCCTGTAGTCACAATTTGAGTGGTCTCTCATGGGTGGCAGAATACATGCTGCAGCTCATGGGAGACCCTGGTGTACCTATACCCTGGGTATCTTAGTACCATATACTAGGGAATTATCAGGGTACACCAACAGCCAATCTGGAGTGTTCCTAAGTTCTCACCATGTCCAATTTAGGGAAGAAGCAGAGACACTGGGGACCTGATTAGCAGGATCCCAGTCAGACTAGTCATAAACCACAGTAACACCAGGCAAAAAGTGGGGGCAACCATGCAGAAGGATCCTACCTTCCTACAGCGGCTCAAATACCTCACTAGGGACTGGATTGTTTAGTAGGTAGCTTCTTCGTGTCTTTAATGTAGCGCTTCGTAGCCCTGCCTTGGTCACAAAGCGCATCCAATTTTCATTGGCTTCCTGGACCCCTTCATCAGTATGATTTACATAGAAAAAGAACCCTAGAATTTGAGGGAGATTAAAGATTTCAAAATATGCAAGCTTTTAAATAAAATTAAATTTAAAAAGTGCATTTAAGACAGTTTTTAATTCAAAAGAAAGACTGAAGCTTTTCAAAATTGAACATATTTGGCACGCGAAGTATGTCTAGGGATTCCGAATAATATAGGTAATGACGGAAAAGCTTGGAATGGAAGACAGAAAAATCTCAGCTGATATAATATGAAAAGGCTGCTCCTCTGAGGTTGCCCAGGAAATACGTATTTGCGATGATAATAGGACAGGCTTATAATTGAAAGTTGCGCTTCTGTCCTTGATGGCTGTAGGCGCCCATTAAGTCATTTTACATGCACTCTGTCACTCATCTTTGCTCTCATGCATCATTCATATACCCACTGACTCATTCTTGCATTCACCCACTTGCACAACCACAAATACTCAAATGCATATGCAAGGTAAATTAAAATAATACACGTAGAAAAGAGAAAACATGCTGCAACTTAAAAATGGAGGGCTTATACTTTTACTAACAAATACAATTAAACATTGCATCAAATGGACATCCTGCAGTGGCATTGTACACAGTGCATCTTTCTCCTAAAGCTCCTGCATGGTCGCCACATTTAGAACTGTGTTGGCCATCTTATGATAAAAAGTGATACACTATGGGAAACGCCATTCCATGATGGTTGCCTTGTTTAGAGGTAGTGTTGCATGCGATGCAGCTCACCATTGAGGAAATGAACAGCAGGCAAAGCAGCCCATTAGCATTGTCTGGGAACTGTATTATGTTCTAAAGACGGAAATAAAAAGAGGAGAAGGAAAAAATGAAAGGGAACCTACAAAAGGAGCAAAGAGAAAACTAAAGGACTGGCCAACCAATACTGGCACTGAGGCACACTCAGTTTAAAGGTGGATGTGCACATGTGATCAGACAAATGGTGTCACTCACAGGGCAAGTGAGCCAATGGCTAAAGGGGTCAACCCTGCTGCCCCATGTTGTTTGCTGTCTTGGATGGAAACAAAGTGTAAACAACACTCATACAGATGAATGGCAGTAGAGGGCCGACCCAAAGCCACACTATTTATGTTCATGTATCTAAATGTATATATGTGTATTCCATTTATAAATTTTTTAATGAATTTATTTTTATTACATGATCCTGACAGACAATTTAGCCTGTCCGGCCATTCAGAGATATTCCAGCAAGAGTGATAGCGATTCATATGAGGATTTTATAACCAATTATTGTTAAACCGTCCACCCCCATAGATTGTGAGCCAAACTGGAGGAGCGAGTAATGTACCTACTGATGGGAATTTTGATGAGCCTACAGCACCAGTAAATGTAAATTCTATTCCAGTGGGAGAGAGTTCAGGATTGACAGCCCCTTCAAATTCACTTGCTCTAAATGCCCCAGATGCACTGACTGTTATTGCTAGAAGAGGTCCTGTAGTTCCTCTGTATAAACCTGGAATGGTAGGAAATACTGCACATACTTTGGCTGTTCCTACTGGAATGAGTACTTCAGCCATCAATTCTATCCGCTCGACCATGAGACCCTTTCCTCAAATTCCTTTGGTTCCGACACAAGGGAATACACCATGTACTGCGAGTGCAGAACCTATATTAAATCAGACAGGGTTTGACCCGACTAAAAGATTTTCCAAAAGATCACCACCCTTTTTTAAGCCAAAAACAAATGTGCTTCAAAATGTTAATTACAGTACCCCCAGGATGGAAATACCTATGTGTTTGCCAAATTCTGACATGTCAGAAGCAAGACCTCTGACCTCTGGTCAGGGACCTGCTCTCTCCCCCAGCAGCTCCGTTGTTGTGCCGCTGCCGCTGATAGGGATCTGGTAGGTTCGAGCCTGCCTCTACTGCTTCCTCTGTTGCCTGCCTGACTTGTTGTGCCCGTTTTGCCTTGTGACTTCTCTCTGTCCTCATTGTATTTAATTTCTGTGCCTGTCATCTGTGTTCATTGTATTTATTGTATCATTGTCAATTTCTGTGCCTGACTCGTTTTTGCGCCGGTTTCCGTGCCCGTTTCTCGCTGCCCTTTTCCTGCCGCTGCTCCGCCACGGCCCCTCCCCCATGCAGTCCCCGCTCCCGCCTCCCAGCTGACCTTCCCTCCCACTACCCTATTTAATGGCAGCCGCTGCGTGGTCACGCCGCTGCGCACCGAATGCACGCCAAAGGCAAGCCCGTCTGTGCACTTCCGTGACCAGCGCCAGGGACCCTGGATCTCCGACCACCTGCCGCTTTGACTCAGCTGCCCTCCTCGCACTCAACCCCAGAAGGAACAACAACTGCCAGCTGTCCACGCTGAACAACACCCACGGACAGTTCTCCTGCCGTCACTGCCGCCAGACCTTCACCACCGTCCGCACCCCTACGGCCACCGCCCCCGCCGAACGTCAACACCTTCGATGCCCTGAGGTGCATCCTCTTCAACATGCGCTCCCAGCACAGACACGCTGTAGAGATCTGGGACCTCCTCGACACCCTCTCACCAGACGTTGCCTTCTTCACAGAAACCTGGACCAACTCCACCTCCGCCCCCGACATCGCCACCGACATCCCCGACGGATACAAGATCCAGAGGAAGGACTGCCCCAACTGACCAGGAGGACTCACCATCGTACACAAGAGCTCCCTCCGACTCACGACCTCGAGCGACAGCCCGCCCACCACCGAACACCTCCATTTCCAGATCCAGACCAGCCCCAGGACGACCCTAAGAGGCACCCTCGCCTACAGACCTCCCGGACCTCAAACTGTGTTCACCACCTCCATCGCCGACCTCATCGCTCCCCACGCCATCGCCTCCATGGAATACATACTCATCGGAGACCTCAACTTCCACCTCGACAACCTCAGCGACCCCAACTCTGCCACCCTTCTGGACAACCTCGCCAACCTCGGACTGAAATAACTTGTCACCACCCCCACCCACAAGGCAGGACACACCCTCGACACCATCTACACAGGAGGTAACAACATCCACACCACGCAACCCCCATGGACGGACCACCACTGCGTACACTTCCACATCGACAAACCCACAGCGCCCAAACCCACACCCCGCCCTCCACGAAGAAACTGGAGCAAGATCACTGAGGAGAAGCTCAACTCCGCCCTCAACCACGAGGCCCCCGCCACCTCGACCGACGCCAACCTCGCAGCCAAAGAATTCTACAGATGGATCTCCAACTGCGTAGACGAGCTCGCACCCCTACGTAACCCTGACAAACAGTGCCCCAAGAAGGCCACCTGGTTCACCGCCGACCTCCAAGAATCCAGGCGCACCTGCAGACGTCTCAAGAAGAACTGGAGAAACAGCAAATCCTCGGAAGACCGGACCTCCTACAAAAACACCATGACAGAATACCACCAACGCATCAGATCCACCAAAAGAACCTTCATCCAGAACAAGATCCTCGCCAACTCCAGCAACTCCAAGGAACTCTTCAGCATCATCCAGGAATTCACCAAACTCCCCACCGCCACCACGGACATCACCCCCTCCCAGGACCTCTTCAACAAGCTTGGCTCCTACTTCCATCTGAAGATCAAGAGCCTCTACGACAATGTCAACAACCAGACACCTGACTCCGAAACCACCCCATCCTTCAGCAACGCCAGCCAGCCCACCATCTCCTCCTGGACCCCAGTCACCACAGAAGACACTACATCGACCATGAAAGGCATCCACTCAGGGGCCCCCACGGACCCCTGCCCCCGCACATCTTCCACAGAGCTGCCGCCGCCATCGCTCCAGAACTACAATGCACCATCAACGCCACCTTCGAAACCGGCATCTTTCCCGACGACTGGAAACGCGCAGAAGTCAGACCCCTACTCAAGAAGCCATCAGCGGATCCCACGGACCTCAAGAACTACTGACCCATCTTCCTCCTCCCTTTCGCAGTCAAAGTCACCGAGAAGACCGTCAACGGCCAGCTAATGAAATTCATCGAAGAAAACTCCATCCTCAACCCCTCCCAATCCGGATTCCGCAGCAAACACAGCACGGAGACCGCCCTACTCGCCGCCACAGACGACATCCGCACCTTCCTCGACCAAGGACACACCGCAGCCCTGATCCTACTCGACCTCTCTGCAGCCTTCAACACCGTCTCCCACCGCACACTCACGCCAGACTCCACAAAGCTGACATTCAGGGAACCGCCCTCGACTGGCTCCGCTCCTTCCTCGCCGGGAAAACCCAAAGAATCAGACTTTCACCCTTCCTCTCCAAACCCACGTTAACCAACTGCGGAGTATCCCATGGATCATCGCTCAGCACAACGCTCTTCAACATCTACATGGCCCCCCTCGCCGCCATCATCAGACAGCATGGACTCAACATAGTATCCTACGCCGATGACACCCAACTCATCCTCTCCCTCACCAAGGACCCCATCACCACCAGACTCAACTTCCAGGAAGGAATGAAAGACGTTGCATCCTGGATGAGCAGCAGCTGCCTGAAGCTCAACTTGGAGAAGACGGAGGTCCTCGTCCTCAGACCCTCCCCCTCTGCATGGGACAACTCCTGGTGGCCCACCACCCTCGGCAGCATCCCCACCCCCATGGGCCATGCCCGAAAACTCGTCATTGTACTCGACTCCTCCCTCTCCATGACCCGACAGGTCAACGCCATCGCCTCCACCTGCTTCAACACCCTCCGCATCCTCCAAAAGACCTTCAAATGGATCCCCCCGAATCAAGGAAGACCGTCACCCACGCACTCATAACCAGCAGACTGGATTACGGTAACGCCCTCTACGCCGGGATCAACAAGTCTCTACTCCGCAAACTCCAGACCGTACAGAACACTGCGAGACTCATCCTCAGCATCCTCGACACGAACACATCACCCAGCACCTGCGTAACCTCCACTGGCTCCCCGTCGAGAAAAGAGTAACCTTCAAGATACTCACCCACGCCTACAAATGCCTCCACAACACTGGACCCCAATATCTCAACAACAGAATCTCCTTCCACGTAACGAAGAGGAACCTCCGATCCGCCGACCTCGCCCTCGCCGAACCCCCACGCATCCGCTGAGCAAGAACGGGTAGAAGAACCTTCTCCTACATCGCGGCCAATACTTGGAACGAGCAGCCGATCAACATCAGGCATGCCCCCACCCTGCACATCTTCAGAAAGACCCTCAAGAACTGGCTCTTGGACTGACCGGAGCTGCTTCCCCTGCTTCCCCCCCTCTCCCAGCGCCTTGAGACCCTCACAGGTGAGTAGCGCGCTTATAATTTCCCTGATTGATTGATTGATTTTCTTTTGACCTCACCACCTAATGAAAATAGTGGTTCCTTTAGCGGAGAGATAATTCCTAATAACCCAGCAGAACAAACTGATCTCGCTGCCCGAGAACTTAATGATTGGTTCAAGGATATAGACATTCTGACTGGTACTGGGAATCCTGAAACGACTGGAAGGAATACTTAACCTCCAGAGAGGGAAAAGACGATAGATGTGGCTAAATTGAAACCAGAATTAGACGAAATGATACTGGAAATTCATGACATGTCCCAATTAAATGCCTATTGGGATGATGAGCTTTTGTTCATGTGTAAAGACATTCCTAGACGTGCAAGACATGACAGATTGTCTGAATTGGCTCACAGATATGAAATTAACTTGCAAAAATTCAAAGTCCCACAGAAAAGTTACCGTTTAAGCTTTAATGATGGGGATCTCGCAAATCTGAGACTGCCAGGAATGCAATTATAGATCAAGGAATTCATTGGTTATGTCCGAAAGTGAAGTGAGTTGGATAGATGGGAAGGTAGATGGGCAAAGAAAAAAGAACTCAAGAAAGTCAGATTAGAACTACGCCCATCTGGAACAGAAGAGGAGGATGAAGATATATACATGCTTCCCATGAGAGAAGTGCCTGGTGGAGGCTATGTCCACATACCTTGGAGCAGACTGACCTTGCACAATTCACAAATGATTTTCAGAAATTGAGAGATAACCCAGTGGAATGATAAGGCAGTTTGATCGATTTGTAAAGATATCAATGGTTCTGTGGATTGATTTGAATACTTATTTGAAATTGTTGTTCCAAGTGACTTGTGGGTCGAATGCAAAGTTGCTGTGGATTGACCTCAGTGGGTGCCTATGAGACATCCCATATCAAACTCTTCGTCACTAGTGGTGATGAAGAAGTATAATTAGGTGATTACTTTTTTGAAATTGAAAATATCTCCCAAAGAAATTGATTGGGTCAAGATTGACACAACTCAAGAGTCCAAAGAATCAATACATGCCTATTATCAGAGACTGTTGCAGGCATTTAAGCAGTACAGTGGAACAGAGACTTATGAGAAAAAAGACATGGGACATTTTGTGTAAAGGTTTGTGCATGGATTGAAACCCAAGTTTAGTTTGATGATTCAACAGCATTTGATTTGTTGGCAGAGTAAGCTCATTGATGAAATTGTGAGATATGCCAAGTACTGCAGTAACAAATTGGAAATGAAACAAAAAATTGAAAGAGAAGTTGATGATAGCACAAATGAAAGCCGCACAGCGAGGTCAGAATCAGCAGTTTGTTGAGAATGCTGGTCCCATGCAGGGAGTTTATCAACAGGGAGTTCCTGTGATGCAAGATGGTAGCAGGTTTCAACCACAAGGTAGAGGTCGTGGTGTCCCAATTGATCCGAGTACAGGGAGTAATGTGGCAACTTTGAAAAAGTTGAATCCTTGAACGTTTGTGGCAAGTTGGGGCATTGGGAGCGGGAATGTTGCTTCAATGCTGGTAACATAGCAAATGGGAATCAGGTTCAGAATGGTAGATTTTTGCAATCTCAATGTACTAAGTTGCGTTAGGCACAGCAAGTACAGAGCCAAAGAGTACAAAACGTCAATGTGCCCCAAGCTCAGGTAATGCAGGTTCCACAAGCCCCAATGCCACAACAAAATGAAAATGTTCACAGTTTTATCATGAATCAGGTTCCAGATGCAAACACCAGTCCGTTCTTGAATCAGGGTGATGCAAACACCAATCCGTTCTTGAATCAGGGTATGTCTCAACAGTACTCCATGATACAAACAGACGAGGAATACAGCTCAGACCCATTGCAATAAGCGGGCCAGAGAGGGAAGGAGGATTGCGTGCTTGCCGCAACCTTAGAGGTAGACCAGAGTGGTCCATTTGTGGATGGTGAGGTGAATGGCCACCCGTATCATTCTTGATTGATACTGGTTCTACCTGCTCTTCTGTGAGAACAACAGAGGTTCCCAGCCTACCCTTCTTGGGAAAACAAATCCAAGTTGTAGGAGTTGCAAATAAACAAATGACTAGCCCAGTCTCAGAAGTGGTACCTGTCAAAATTGGGTCCTTTGAGAAGAATAACCGATTTGTGGTGTGTGATTCGAGTCCTGTAAATCTGCTTGGATAAGATCTCTAGTGCAAACTTAATTTTTTAATTTACTGTACCCCATATGACATTGAGTGTCAGACTCATGATGAGGACATTGCCTTTAAACTTGTACCCAAGTTGACAAAATATGATTTGCCTCCAGAGCTGAGAACCACATTGTTATCTGGAGTCTGAGACTTTTAAGGGAAAGACATAGGCCTCATATAAAGTGTTGAACCAGTCCGCATAACTGAAACCTAAAGTTGAGAACCCAAGAATCCCACAATACAATCTGGCCCCCGAAACCATTGCTGGGATTGCATCTGTGATTTACTCAATGATTGAGCGAGGCATTCTGAATAGGTCTGGACGGAGCTCGCAGAGTTTCACTCAGTGGAATTCCACGGAGTTGCTGAAAAACATCACTAAATTAAACGGAGTTCCGCAAGTGGGCGGAGTATTGCTCGGCCAGCCCTAGTTGGCAGTGGCTGCCTGCAACACAAAGTAGATAATGCCTGTTGGCACTGGTTATGGGGGTAGATGTGCCAAGAAGTTCCAGTGGTGCTTGGAGACGGGGCGCAGGTGTGCATGTCCTTAAAAGGACCCCCACTCCTCTTATCTCCAGTGGCCAGGAAGGCGGTGTCTGGCGAGGAGCAGCTAACGGCTCTAGCAGAGGAGCTTGAGTCCTAGCAGGTGCAGTGCTTTTTTTGCCTCCAGCTGCCAACATTGTGCTTCTTGTGCCCACTGCCCTCGTGCTCCTCCGAGACCATGGTCGGGCCATGTCTGACGAACTCTGGCCAACCTTCCGGCCCGTGCGCTCCACGTCCTGGGGCTCTTGCCTCCTGCATGTATGGCTCCACATCCATGATCCAGTTCCTGTGCAACAGCTGCGGAGGTGGCAGAAGCTGCCCTTTTTCTCCATGACCCTCCAAGGGGTGAGTGCTGCTGCAGGCTGCTTCCCATGGTTCTTGGGTGAGTGCAGTGGGCCTGTGAGCTGCAAAGCACATGCTGGCTCTCCTGTGCCTCCCACCCTCCCCTCTGCTGCTGTCAGGCTCTCTGTCACCAAGCACTTCTGGTGCAGAATGTTATGTTTGGGGTTATGGATGGCCCGTCTCAGCCCTAGAGCTTACACACTGGGCTGACACTACTGGCAAACTCTGGAGTGCTCAAGAAGTACCAGCAGCAAGCAGTAGTTCCAAGTAGCGGGAGAGAAACTCTGAGACAGCATTTATGATTACTACTGCAAGCAGGCCACACACAAGCACTGCTGCTGCTCTCTTGAGAGTATTCTTTCTGTTGTTATGTGTGCTCAGTACAGAGCAGCAGGGCAAACTGGTATTTTTGTTTTTCCTTCACTTATAACTGCTTGCATCAAGGTCAAACAAGAGACTTATTGTACGTTACGACTGCTTGTGAAGACCTGGCACCATCAACGGCACACTTGCAGGTCCCTGGCTGTAAGAGCAAGTTTGGCAGGTGTTCTCAAAAGTTCCTTTTCTGCTCCACCACTTACCTATTTGCCCCACAAGGTGCCCACAGCAAGATAAGTTATTTTGTAATCATCTCCTGCTGGGTGTTTGCGCACACCCTTGTAAGCCATGTATCTCTAACCCTCTTCCCATCATAAACACATTGCATTCTAGTGTGTTTGTTTGCATCTCCGTAGTCCAGCGGATAGAATGTGCTAATTAGTAAAGAAAGTTTGAGTGTGCCCTTCATGTTGCGTATGTCCAAGCTGCAACGTTTTTCCACTGACATGCTTTTTACTGAGCTTTTCTATGGCTTGATGAGCCGGCTGAACATTTTTCAGAATTGCAGCTGTAAACCTGCATTTTTTGTCTGAAATCATGAAGCGAGCGGCCGAGCGCCAGACTCCGTCCCTTGAGGGTCACTTGGAAGCCTGTGTGAGTGTGCAGTTGAGGAGTATGTGAAGTCCAAGGTCTCACAACGAAGCTGATACTTTTATTCTCGCTAAGTAAGCACACAGCACCATCAATGTTACTACAGGTGAACGTCTGAGCGGTGATCATGCCGGTAAACTCCACTCCGACAGCAGTTGCCAGAGTTGTTTTGCCAAACTCCGTGCTCCAAGCAAAGTGGCAAAACTTCACGAACTCCGCTGGCAGAGCAGAATTTCCTACCCACCTCTAATTCTGATGGAAATTATGGGGAGCCCATATAACTTACCCATTATGGGTTTGCAGAAATCCAATGGCAAGTACCACATAATGCAGGATTTGAGAAGAATTAATGCTAAGGTTGTCCCTTGTTGTCCTGTGGTACTGAATCCAGCTGTGATTTTGTTTCAGATTCCATGTAAGGCCGAGTTGCTCTCCATCAGTGGCTTATGCCAAGCCTTCTTCTCCATACCGTTGCATGAGGATAGCCAATTCCTCTTCACATTTTGACTTTGGCAGCCTTGTTTTGGCATGGTGCTGAGTCCCACAAGGGTATACGGAAAGTCTGTCTATCTTCAACTAGATACTTAAAAAGAATCTGGAGTCTCTGGTGATGCCCTATTACTCAAACCTAGTTCAGTTTATTGACGACCTATTGGTGGCTTCAAATACACAGGAGGCTTTCAAATGAGACACAATTGCTCTGTTGAACCACTTAGCTGAGAATGTACATAAAGTGTACCCGATCAAATTACAGTACTGTAAGAAAGAAGTCCTGTACTTAGGGCATCACATTGAGAAAGGAGCGAGGAAGGTGTTGCAAGAGAGAATATCGGAGAGTCTGAAAATGAATCCGCCAACTACCCAGAAAGAAGTCAGGATGTTCTTGGGAATGGTGGGCTACTGGCGACAGTGGATTCCCAACCTTTCCCTAGTGGCCAAGCCTTTAAAGAGGCTGACAAACAATGATGTGTCAGATCCAATAGCATGGAATGACAACTGCATGCATGCTTTCTCAGAGCTGAGAGAACGTCTCTGCCGTGCCCCAGCACTGGGAATGCCTGATTACAATAAATGTTTTGCTTTGATTTGTAATGAGAGAGAGGGCTGCGCTCTCTCATTGCTAACCCAGATTCACAAGAATGCCCACAGACCCATTGCATATTTTTCAGCTACACTTGACAGAGTAGCTTATGCTTTGCTCTGCTGTTTCAAAGCTGTGGCTTCCACAGTTGTCAGCATTAAACAATGTGAGAGCATTGTTATGGGTCATCCTCTGACTGTTTTTGTTCCCCATTCTGTAGAGGTACTGGTAACTTGCACCAGAACACAGTATCTTACCAGTAGCCACATTACCAAGTATGAGCAGGTCATACTTGAGGCGTAAAATATTACTTTAAAACACTATACTACACTTAACTCTGCAACACTTTTGCCCGTACCTGGAAATGAAAATGCTGAAGGTGAAGTTGAGCATGACTGTCTTGATTTTACTGAACTATGCACCAAGCCGAGACCTGACATACAAGATGTGCCACTTCCCGAATCAGGTTATGGAATGTTTGTTGATGGCTCCTGTTTACAAGACCATGAAGGAAACCTGAGAGCTGCCTGTACTGTCTCAGGGGTGGTTGAAGCCTCTTGGCTTCAAGGAGTGTTTTCTGCACCAGTGGCCGAATTGATTGCTCTTACTAGAGCATGCTATGACCAACTGACAGTAACCATTTTCACTGATAGTTAGTATGGCTTTGGTGTTGTTCATGACTTTGTACAGTTATGGTCGCAACGCAGATTTATTACCTAGACCCTCAGTCTAGGTCCACTCTTTCCCCGCTGCTCCGCTGTGCTGTCTCTTGCCTCCAGACCCCGACCTCCTCCTTGGGAGGTTCGAGGCTGCTGCCCGCTCCTGCGCCTGCTGCCCGCTCCAACTGGGACCAGACTGCCTCCAACCACCGTAACCTTTCTCAGCCGTTTTGTTTTCTTAATTTTTTCCCTGTTGTGCCACTGTTATTGTGTCCATCTGTGTCTTGCTCTAATTCCACCACTGTTTTTATTTTCTCGTGCCTGCCTGTTCCTTTTGCCGCTGCTGCCCCTGCGGCCCCTCCCCCCCGGAATTCCCCCCCGGAATTCCCCTGCTCCCGCCTCCCAGCCTCTCCTCCCTCCCACCTCCCCTACTTATTAATTGCGGCCGCTGTGCGGTCGCGCCAAAGGCACGCCAAAGGCAAGCCCGTCTGCGCCCGTCCATGACCCGACCGCGGCCAGCGCCAGGAACCCTGGACCTCCCACTACCCATCGCTACGACACCACCACCCTCCTCGCACTCAACCCTGGAAGACTTAGAGAATGCCAACAGGCCTTGCCAAACACGACCCACGGCCAGTTCTCCTGCCTCCACTGCCGTCAGACCCTCACCGCCACCCCGGTCTCCAACACCGCCGACGCCAGCACCGGCGACACCCTAAAATGCATCCTCCTCAACGTACGCTCCGTACACAAACACGCCATGGAAATCTGGAACCTACTCGACTCTCTTTCGCCCGACATCGCCTTCTTCACAGAGACCTGGACCAACGCATCCTCCGCCCCCGACATCAGCACCGCCATCCCAGACGGATACAAGATCCAGAGGAAAGACCGCCCCAACCAACCCAGGAGGGGGCCTCGCCATCGCCCACAAGAGCACCCTCCGCCTCACCACCTCCAGCGAAACCTTCCCCTCTGCCGAACACCTGCACTTCCAGATCCAGACCACCCCCAAAGCCACACTCTGAGGAACCCTCATCTACAGACCCCCCGGCCCCCGAACACCCTTCGCCACCACCATCACTGACTTCATCGCACCCCACGCCATCGCCTCAACAAACTACATACTCATTGGAGACCTGAACTTCCACCTCGACAACCCCAGCGACCCCAACTCCACTATCCTTCGTGACAACCTCGCCAGCATCGGACTTAAACAACTCGTCAACACACCGACCCACAGAGCAGGACGCACCCTCGACCCCATCTTCGCGGCAGGAAACAGCGTCCAATTCAGCCACACAACGCAGCCGCCATGGACCGACCACCACTGCGTACACTTCGCCATCAACAAACCCAAGGCACCCAAACCAGCCCCACGCCCACCACGAAGGAACTGGAGCAAGGTTACCGACGAGCAACTTAACTCCACCCTCACCCGAGACAACCACACCTGGGCACCCGACGCAAACGGCACAAACGACGCAGCCAGAGAACTCCACACCTGGATCTCCAACTGCGCAGACGAGCTCGCCCCGCTACGCAACCCCGACAGACAACACCCCAGGAAAGCCGCCTGGTTCACAACCGCTCTCCAAGAAGCCAGACGCACCTGCAGATGCCTGGAGAAGAACTGGAGAAACACCAAGACAACCGAAAACCACACCACCTACAAGGACGCCATGACGGACTACCACAACCAGATCAGAGCCACCAAGAGGAACTTCATCCACAACAAAATCCTGGCCAACTCCACCAACTCCAAGGAACTTTTCAGTGTCATTCAAGAATTCACCAACCCACGCAGCGAAGCTACAGACATCACCCCATCCCAAGACCTCTGCGACAAGCTTGGAACCTATTTCCACCTCAAGATCAAAAACCTCTACGACAACTTCATCGACCATCCACCAGGTGCCACAGACGGCCCCCCGCTCCCCAGAAACACCAGCCAGCCCACCATCTCCAACTGGACACCGATCACGGCCGAAGACACCGCCTCGACCATGAAAAGCATCCACTCGGGGGCCCCCACCGACCCCTGCCCCCTCACATCTACCACAGAGCCGTGGCCGCCATCGCACCCGAACTACAACGCACCATCAACACCACCTTCAAAACAGGCACCTTCCCAGATGACTGGAAGCGCGCAGAAGTCAGACCCCTGCTCAAGAAGCCCACAGCTGACCCCACCAACCTCAAGAACTATCGGCCCATCTCGCTCCTCCCCTTCGCAGCCAAAGTTGCAGAGAAAACAGTCAACAGGAAACTGACACGATTCATTGAAGAGAACGCCGTCTTCGACCCATCCCAATCCGGATTCCGAAGCAACCACAGCACAGAGACTGCCCTACTCGCCGCCACAGACGACATCCGCACCCTCCTGGACCAAGGCCACTCCGCAGCCCTCATCCTACTCGACCTATCAGCGGCCTTCGACACCGTCTCCCATCGCACACTAGTCGCCAGACTACACGACGCAGGCATACAAGGAACAGCCCTGGACTGGATCCGATCATTCCTCACCGGAAGAAGCCAAAGGATCAGACTCCCACCATTCCTCTCCGACCCCACGAAAATCACCTGCGGAGTTCCACAGGGTTCATCACTGAGCCCCACCCTCTTCAACATTTACATGGCCCCCCTCGCAGCCATCGTCCGACAACATGCAAAAACAACAGTTGATGGACAGAATGCAGAACAATGTCATACATTCACCCCAGTACAGAGATCTGGGCCTAAATCCATCGTTTTTTTGCTCACCATGCCATTCCAGTTTGAACCCAGCCATATGCAAATCAGTCTTGACCCTGTGCCTCATGGGAACAGTCCAGCCCGAATTGCCAAGCCAGGTCCTCCCTGGACTGGAAACAAGCATCCTAGGACCGGTTTCGGGGTTTCACCCCTCTTCAGCCAGGATAGCTTGATTCCAGTGGCATGGAGAGCACGGGACCCACGTCTGGGCAAACCCGTCCCACTCGGAGTGACAAATGCAAAAACAACAGTTGATGGACAGAATGCAGAACAATGTCATACATTCACCCCAGTACAGAGATCTGGGCCTAAATCCATCGTTTTTTGCTCACCATGCCATTCCAGTTTGAACCCAGCCATATGCAAATCAGTCTTGACCCTGTGCCTCATGGGAACAGTCCAGCCCGAATTGCCAAGCCAGGTCCTCCCTGGACTGGAAACAAGCATCCTAGGACCGGTTTCGGGGTTTCACCCCTCTTCAGCCAGGATAGCTTGATTCCAGTGGCATGGAGAGCACGTCCATCATCCCCTTTGGTATCGCTTTGTTCGCCCTAAGTTGGCAGGGTATGCCCAGACGTGGGTCCCTTGCTCACTTTGCCACTGGATTCAAGATAGCCTGGCTGATGAGGGTTATGAACCCGAAACCGGTCCCAGGATGCTTGTTTCCGGTCCAGGGAAGACATGGCTTGGCAGTTCGGGCTGGACTGTTCCCATGAGGCACAGGGTCAGACTGTTTTGCATATGGCCATGTCTGAACTGGGGTGGTGGAGTGAGCTAAAGAATGATGATGGATTAAACCCAGATCAGTTGACTGGGGGTGAGTGTTTGATTTGCTCAAGCGCTCCGTCCATCATCCCCTTTGGTATCGCTTTGTTCGCCCTAAGTTGGCAGGGTATGCCCAGACGTGGGTCCCTTGCTCACTTTGCCACTGGATTCAAGATAGCCTGGGTGATGAGGGTTATGAACCCGAAACCGGTCCCAGGATGCTTGTTTCCGGTCCAGGGAAGACATGGCTTGGCAGTTCGGGCTGGACTGTTCCCATGAGGCACAGGGTCAGACTGATTTGCATATGGCCATGTCTGAACTGGGGTGGTGGAGTGAGCTAAAGAATGATGATGGATTAAACCCAGATCAGTTGACTGGGGGTGAGTGTTTGATTTGCTCAAGCGCTCCGTCCATCATCCCCTTTGGTATCGCATCGTCCGACAACATGGCCTCAACATCGTATCCTACGCCAACGACACCCAGCTCATCCTCTCCCTCACCAAAGACCCCACCACTGCCAAACTCATCTTCCAGAAAGGAATGCAAGACGTTGCAGTCTGGATGACCAACAGCTGCCTGAAGCTCAACGCAGAGAAGACAGAAGTCCTCGTCCTCGGTACCACCCCTTCTGCATGGGACAGCACCTGGTGGCCGACCACCCTCGGAAGCCCACCTACCCCCTCAGACCACGCCAAGAACCTCGGCATCGTACTTGACTCATCACTCACCATGAACCGACAGGTCAACACCGTCTCCTCCAGCTGCTTCAACACCCTCCGCATCCTCCGCAAGACCTTCAAGGGGATCCCCCCTGAGTCAAGGAAGACAGTCACCCACGCACTCATCACCAGCAGACTGGACTATGGAAACGCACTCTACGCTGGCATCAACAAGTCCCTACTCCGCAAACTCCAGACAGTACAGAACACCGCCGCCAGACTCGTCTTCGGCATTCCCCGACACGAACACATCAGCCAACACCTACGAAGTCTCCACTGGCTCCCCGTGGAGAAAAGAGTCACTTTCAAAATCCTCACTCACGCCTACAAATGCCTACACAACAACAGACCCAAATACCTCAACGACAGAATCAACTTCCACGTACCCAAAAGAAACCTCCGATCTTCCAACCTCGCACTGGCCGAAACCCCGCACATCCACAGAGCCAGAGCAGGCGGAAGATCCTTCTCTCACATTGCAGCCAAGACCTGGAACGAGCTACCGGCAGACATCAGATGCGCCCCCTCCCTGAACACCTTCAGGAAGACCCTCAAGACCTGGCTCTTCAGCTAAACAGATCTGCGGGCCCCCCTCTCAGCGCCTTGAGACCCTCACGGGTGAGTAGCGCGCTTACAATTCCCTGATTGATTGATTTGGGGTCACCAATCCGCAATGGCGAGAATCTGTTAAAGGCGTTACAGTTACCTGCCCAGACTGCAGCCATGCAGTGCACTGCACACCGCAATGGAACTGACTATGTGACTGTGGGCAACAGGTATGCCGACAAAACCGCAATATACTGTGCCCTGAATGCTTGTACCTTTAATGGGGAGTACCATAATGAAAACCAGGATAAGACAAATTGCAATCTGTTGTTAAGCACGGTTGATAATTTGAATGGAGTTTAAGTGAATACAGGAGGAAGTGCCAGAAGTGGAACAGCAAGGCTAGATTAGAGCAGGTTGTGTCAAAAGAGATAAGGATGACATTTGTGTATCAAGAGATGGAAGACCTGTGTTGCTAGATAGTTTGTTGCCTCCAATGGCAAGACATTATCATGGACCTGCCCATATAGGTAGAGATGACATGGTGTGCTGGTTCAGGCAAACATGGTTTAACCCCAGGTTCAGACTGATGTCTGAAGGGTAGTGTCGCAAATGTGTTGTGTGCCAGCAACAGAATGTAGGCAGAAGAATGGAAGTAAAACTGAGTTACTTAGGGAGCTCAGGTGGTCCCTTCAACAGGATGCAACTGGACTTTATCAAGATGCCTGTGTGCAATGGGCTGAGATATATTTTAGTGAATGTGTGCATTTTTTCGCGTTGGGTTAAAGCTTGCCCAACCAGGAGAAATGATAGTCTCACAGTGGCTAAGTTGTTCTTGAGGGAGTTAATACCATGCTTCGGGTTCCCGACTTCTCTGGAGTCAGACTGAGGAACTCATTTTAATAATTAGGTCCTGAAGTTGTTGTGTGCAGCATTACAAGCCGAACAGAGGCTACATTGCAGTTACCGACTGGAGGCTTTCGGAATTGTGGAACAGGTAAATGGGACTTTGACATCCAGATTGGCTAAAGTGTGTGCCTCGACATCCTTGAAATTGCCTGATGCTTTGCCTCTTGTGTTGATCAGCCTACGCAGTACTCCGGATAGGAGAACAGGATTGTCTACCCATGAAATAATCATGGGCAGAGCTATGAGACTGCCAACTGTGCCTATGAATGCGCTTGTGAACATTACAGATGGCCCGATTCTTGATTACTGCAAAGGACTGACTGATGTGGTGTTTTCTGCATCTCGTTAGGTTGGAAAGGCTACAGCCCTGCCTCAAAAGGAGCAATGCCATGATCTCAGCCCCGGCAACTGGGTTATGGTGAAGAAGCATGTGCACAAGTCGTGCTTGGAACTTTGGTGGCGAGGCCCCCACATAGTCATCTTGGTCAGTACAGCAGCTGTAAAGTGCGGAGGTCTTCCCAACTGAGTGCATGCCACCCATACTTGCAGAGTCTCTTGTCCCCTTGATGAGATAGCACCTGTCCCTGAAGTGCTGGTGGTTACAGTGAGCCAGAGTGAGCAGGTTAGTCAAGCTATTGGGGTTCAGCAAAAATCTGGGACAGCACTTGTTCGGCCTGAGGGGGGTCTGAGAGAGTCAGCAGTTAAAGCCGGTACAAAAGGGTTTTATCCTGTAGTGTTGACTGCGTAAGAATCAGACCCTGGCGAAGGGCCTAGTGCAACAGTAATGAGAGTTTTACCTGGTGACCCGGGTCAAGAAGATAGGACAGAGGGAGACTCAGTTTTTCTGAAGTGCATTTGCCATACACTATCCCAGAAGATACTGAAGGATCTGGCCTAAGTGACAATGATGAGGAAGGGTCAGCAGTGACGAGATCAAAGAGAGTAAGAGTACCCTGTCGGAGGTATTTCTCACCTGAATGGACATATCTTGCTGTCAATGACTGGGAGAGAGCATTTTGGACATTTTGCAATAACAATTTGCTTTCAATTGAGCCTCCTCGAACTGAGTTTTGAAATTGCATTGCCACTAAATAGACTGAGTCAATTTATCCTGGATGTGATCATTAGTGAGTTTTAACTGCTCATGTATTAGAAAGAACTTAATAGATTTTGTCCAGAGTACTAAGAAAAGTACCAAGGCCTGAGTCTGCTGAAGGAGCGCAAGGTTGTCATTTAGAAGAACACGGAGTAAGGTTAAGGAAGTCTCACGAAGATCATTTGTACCTAATCTTTCCAGAAAAGACACCTGAACTTTATTTATTGTTTGCCCAGGAGGAAACAAACCGAGAGGACTATGCTGCTATCTTCTACTTAAACGGTTTAACCTCAAAGAACTCATGGAGCCTAATACTGGTAGATGTAGATGCTTATTTGTAGGAGTATTTGTTTTTGTGACATTGGTATTAATTGCTTTGCTTAAAATGTTGAGCTTACCACACCCTTCTCATGCAGAGGAGCTTAGGTATACAAGTGCCCCTCAAATGCCATCTCCTACTGACAGTAGTCTACTTTCAATAGATGAAAGAGACTTACATGCAGATGCATATAGAGGAGACTATTTATTGAATGTTCATTTCAAATTGCTTTATGAATATGTTCACACTATTGATGCTAGGGATTGCTATGTATGCATGCAACTGCTGCCTCAGTTGCTGAGGGAATCACATATCATTATCTTCCCTTGACATACGGAGTTACCTGCCCTTTATTATTGAGCTTATTCTATGGAAAGGGTTATCTTCAATACTCGAATTATGATTTAGGGCCTGATTTAGATCCTGGCGGATCTGGTCCTGCCATCACTTTTCTGATGGTTTCACTGTCAGCCTACTTGGCGGTCCGCCAGCTCTATTTAGATGTTGGCGGGTCTATGGATGATAGTACGTCTGAGTGCTGCCAGAATTTTCATCCCTCGTTGGGCTGTCGATTGGGAGCCTAGCCAAGATTACCACCAGGCCAATCACAATGTGCCTTTCCATCAAGGAAACTGTGGCGGGGACTCATCCAACCTTGAGTTGGCGGAATCGAAGGAAATGAGGAGGAAATGAGGAAGAAACATACCTTTTTTTCAGTTTTCCACTTCCATTTCTATCTTGTACCCCATTGTCCAGGTTCTTCTTTTGCTGTTACTACTTGACCACAAGCCTAATCAACTCAGTTGTCATAGGGTTCTAAGGTAAGCTTCTTTTTCACTTGTTTTACTATGAATCATGCAGTTAAATTTGCTTTGTCCTTGTATAATTTTACATTGCTCTTACATGCAATTTTTGTCTTATGTGTAATGCAGTGGTGTTCATATTGCAACTTATCAAGGTAAAATGAACACACCTGTTTTACACTTAATAAAATATTTGTTTTTTGTGGTGGTTGTGGGTGTCGTGCTGAGGTGGCTGCGGCTGTACATTCATTAGTGTGTGTATGTTGTTTGTGTGCTATCCTATATGTAACAAAAGTGCCATTACAGAGGGCAGTGCCCATGGTCCCCCAAGGATCACAGAAGATACAGTAGCCACAGGATTCCTACAAAATCACAAATATCACTTATATGATGTGAAATCATAGCATTCATAACAACACTTATAACTTCTCAAATGACATTAATTGTCACAACACAGTGCAGGGGAGAGTAGCGAGTTATAGTCAGTGTTGTCTGGTTAGCGAGATGAAAATAGTGTGCAACGAGGTCCGCTAATTATAACAATTTGAGGGTGGTGGATACATTCTAAATGAAAGTTATAACTATAACTTTAGAATTTTTAAAGTTGGTGTAGTTTAAACTTGGTTTGTATAGGGAAAATTGGTTTCCCTAACTATAACTAAGCTTTAACCTTGGATTTGTTCATTGAATTTCAATGTTTTTTTATTTATTTTTTCATAAAAATGTGTTTCAAATCGTAGAGTCCAGTGTCGCAAGTGGAGAGTTGTTATGTGGAGTGTCGTACAGTACAGTGGAGGAGAGTTTTGTAAAGTCTATTGTCATGGACTGGAGTATTGTAAATTGGAATCAAGTGGAGTAAAGTGTAGTAGCATATCGTACAGAGTAGTGTTATATAGTGTAGTGGCATGGTTACTCATAGTGGAGTCAAGTATCGTAGACTGGAGCAACAAGTTGTACAGAGGAATGGCGTGTCAAACAGCAGAGTAGGGTGTTATAGACTGTCATTGAGTGTATTAAAGTGTTTTAGAGTGGAGTAGGGTGAAGTAGAGTGTCAGAGTGGAGTATCGTCAAGGGGATTGTCGTAGAGTATAGTGGAGGAGAGTGTCAGACTGGAGTGGTGTATCATATAGTGGAGTGGTGTATCATAGAGAGAAGTTGAGTGGCATGTCTTTGAGTGTCATACAGTATAGTACAGTGGCGTAGAGTGGGTGGGCATAGAGTGGAGTTGAGTGTCAGAGTATAGTACAGTGTAATAGAGTGGAGTTGCATACAGTGGAGTAGAGTGTCAGACAGTGGAGCTGCATAGAGCTGAGTATATTAACAGTGGCATAGAGTAGGATAAAGTGTAGTAGAGTGGAGAATAGTGGAGTGTAGTACACTGGAGTGGGGGTAGTGTAGAGGGGAGTAAAGTGTCATAGAGTGGAGTGGCATGTTGTAGACCTTAGTGGCATGGAGTGAAGTAGAGTGGAGTGGCATACAGTCGAGTAAAGTGTCATAAATTAAAGTACTGTGTTGTACAGTAGAGTGTAGTGGAGTGTCGTACAGTATTGGAAAGTAATGTATACTACAGTACAGTAGAGTGGCATACAATCTAGTTGATTTTCATAGAGTGGAGTGGTGTACAGTACAGTACCATAAAGTGTGGTATATTTTTATGAAGTGAAGTTATATAAAGTGGAGGACACTGTCATACAATGGAGTGACAGAGTGGAGTAGCATGCACTGTAGTGGCATGGACTGGATTGCTGTAAAGTGGAGTAGCATACAGTGGTATAGCATACAGTGGGATACTGGAAAGTGGAGTGTAGAAGAGTGGAATAGCATAAAGTGGAGTAGTGTACAGTGTTGTGGCCTAGAGTGGAGTAGGGTATAGTGGATTAGTATATAGTGGGGTTGCATACATTGAAGTGGCATAGTGTAGAGTCAAGGAAACTGGCATCTCATACAGTAGTGTGGAGTGCTGGGTCGTACAGTGTTGGAACTGTCATAGAGTGTTGTACAATACAGTGTACAGGCATAGAGTTGAGTGCAAATTTTGACAGTGGAGTGTGCTGGGATAGAGTACAGCATAGTCTTGTAGCATGGCATAGAGTGTAGTAGAGTTTTGTAGAGTGGAGTTATATAGAGTGAAAGAGAGTACACTGGAGTGGCATAGAGTAGAGTAGTGTACAGTGGCATAGAGTGGAATAGCGTAGACTGGAGTGGTACAGAGTGTAAAAGCGTATAGTGTAGTAGCGTACAGTGGAGTGGTGTAAAGTGTAATAGCGTATAGTGTAGTAGCATACAGTGGAGCGGCATATAGTGAAGTGGTTAAGACTGGAGTGATGTATTAAGGGGTGGGGTAGAGAGTAATAGTATACAGTGGAGCGGTGTACAGTGGAGTGGTATAAAGTGGAATACAATAGAGTAGAGGGGCAAAGATTGAAGTTGCGTACAGTGTAATAGCATAGAATGGAGTGGTGTACAGTGGAATAGCATGGAGTGGAGTACAATGGAGTGGTGTAGAGTAGAATAGCATTGGGTGGAATAGCATAGAGTAGAATAGCGCAGAGCAGATTGACATACAGTGGAGTGGTATAGACTGGAGTAATGTACAGTGGAGTGGGGTAAAATGAAATAGCATATAGTGGAGTGGCATAGAGTAGAGTGGCGTCCAATCGACTAGCGTAGAATGGAGTGGGGTAGAGTGGAGTGGAGTGGAGCACACTGGAGTAGAGTAGAGTGGAGTAGCACATAGTGGAGTGGCATACAGTGGAATAGCGTAGTGGAGTGGTGTACAGGAGAGTGGCGTAGAGTGGAGTAGCGTACAGTGAAGTGGCATACAGTGGAATAGCATAGAGTGGAGTGGCATACAGTGGAATGGCATGCAGTAGAATGGCATAGAGTGGAATAGCATATACTTGAGTAGCGTATAGCGAAGTAGCGTACAGTGGAGTGGTGTATAATGGAGTGGTGTAGACTGGAGCAGCGTACTGTGGCATGGGGTAGAGTGTAATAGCATACAGTGGAATGGCGTAGAGTGCAATAGCATATACTGGAGTAGCATATAGCGGAATGGCATATAGTGGAGAGGCGTACCCTGAAGAGACGTTGAGTGGAGTTGCACACAGTGTAATAGCATTGAGTGGACTGGTGTAGAGTTGAGTTCTGTACAGCGTAATAGCGAAGAGTGGAGTGGTTTAGAGAGGAGTGTTGTACTTTGGAGTGGCGTAGAGTGTATTAATGTATAGTGAAGTAGCATACAGTGGAGTGGCATATAATGGAGTAGTGTAGACCGGAGCAACATACAGTGGCGTGGGGTAGATCGTAATAGCATACAATGGAGAGGCGTACATTGGAGTGGGGTCCAATCGAATAGCATAGAATTAAGTGGCATAGAATGGAGTGCCATACACTGGAGTGGCGTTGAGTGGAGTAGCTTGCAGTGGAGTGGCATACAGTGGAATAACAAAGAGTGGAGTGGCATACAGTGGAACGCCGTAGAGTGAAATAGCATGTACTGGAGTAACAAAGTGGAATGGCATACGGTGGAGTGGCTACACTGAAGAGGTGTAGAGTGGAGTTGCAGATAGTGGAATATGTAGAGTGGACCGGTGTAGAGTGGAGTTGTGTACAGTGTAATAGCGTAGAGTGGGGTGTGGCTTAGTGCGGAGTGTTGTACAGTGGAGTGGCACAGAGTGTAATAGTGTATAGTGGAGTGGCGTACAATGGAGTGGCGTATAATAGGATGGTATAGACTAGAGTGGTATACAGTGGTGTGGGGTAGAGTGTAATAGCAAACTGTGGAGTGGTGTACATTGGAGTGGGGTCCAATAGAATAGTATGTAATGAAGTGGCATAGAGTGGAGTGGCATACACTGGAGTGGCGCAGAGTGGAGCAGCATCCAGTAGAGTGGCAATCGGTGGAAAAGCGTACAGTGGAGTGTAGCAGAGTGATGTGGCATACAGTGTAATAGAGTAGAGTGGAGTTGAGAACAGAAGAATGCCGTAGAGTGGAATAGCATATAATGGAGTAGCGTCCAGTGGAGTGGTGTACAGTGGAGTGGCATAAACTGCAGGGACGTAGAGTGGCGTTGCATACAGTGTAATAGCGCAGAGTGAAGTGGCATAGAGTTGCAGTATGTCGTGGTACATGGTGATGACAAGCCAGTATATAATTGGGTAATGGCTGTTTTTAGAGAATGAAAAGGTAACCATATTGCTTTTACTACACTTTGGCTGTGTTCAGTGTAAGGGCCTTAGATATTAAGTAGTAGGTCCCTACCTTTTACCACTTTATTAAAGTGGTAATAGGTAGGGAAATGTATTTATATTTTTTTATACATTTTTTAAATAAGTTTACAGCCATGTACCGCAAAAGTTTCACAAAACTTTAAAATAATCTGTGAAAGTACAGCGGTGACAGATATCACTACGTTTAAATGCGTTCTAAGTTAAAAAATACTTACCCTACTTAACTGCAGTACCCAAAAAGGATCATCTCTGCACCATACTTTAAAATCCTGCTAAATTTGATCTAACTCCATTGAGCCATTTTTGCCCTATGTTAAGTACAATAGTCTATGAAAAATGCATTGGTGGAAAAACGCGTTTTGAGACCTCCTTTTATCTTTGCACCCCTTAACCATTCACCACAAAAATTTACATTGTTTCAAAATGTAGAAAATTGTATAGGTCTGGAAAGTTTTGTGTTGATTCGTCAAACCGGTGGAACGTTATTAGGGGGTTAATACCCTTAGAATTCCTATCTTTGGGAACACTAACTATAACTACAGTGTGGCAATCAGATTTAATGTGATTTATTTCTTTTTATCTATTGTATTTATTAAGTATTTTGTGTATTGGTTTACATAATCATGTGCCCATAAATGTGTCTTTTAGTTGTTCATGTAGTAATTCTGACACTTTACATATGCAGTCTAGTTTATTTTTTGGCCTTCCTCGCTACTTTTAGTAGGATTGTGCTACATATGAAGTTGAGTGAGGTACAGTAGAGTGGGGTAGACTGCCATAGCGTATAGTGGAGTAGCATACAGTGCAGTGGCGTACAGTGAAGTGGTGTAGACTGGAGTGGTGTACACTAGAGAGGGGCAGACTGTAATAGCGTACAGTGGAGTGGCGCCCAATGGAATAGCGTAGAATGGAGTGGGGCAGAGTGGAGTGGCATACACTAGAGTGGCGTAGAGTGGAGTAGCATACAGTGGAGTGGCATACAGTGGAATAGCATAGAGTGGAGTGGCGTACAGTGAATGGCAAAGAGTGGAACAGCATATACTGGAATAGTGTTTAGCAGTGGAGTGGCATACAGTGGAATGGCGTACACTGAAGAGATGTAGAGTGGAGAGGCACAGAATGGAGTTGTGTACAGTGTAATAGCGTAGAGTAGAGTGGAGTGGCGTAGAGCAAAGTGTGGAACAGTGGAGTGGCGTAGAGTGTAATAGTGTAAAGTGGAGTACAGTGGAGTGACATATAATGGAGTGTAGACTGGAGCAGTGTACAGTGACGTGGGGTAGAGTGTAATAGCATACATTGGAGTGGGGTCCAATCGATTAGCATAGAATGAAGTGGTGTAAAATGGAGGCCCATACACTGGAGTGGCGTAGAGTGTAGTAGCATACATTGGAGTGGGATACAGTGGAATGGCGTAGAGTGGAATAGCATATACTGGAGTAGCATATCACGGAGTGGCATACGGTTGGGTGGCGTACACTGAAGAGGCATAGAGTGGAGCTGCCTACAGTGCGGTAGCGTAGAGTGGACTGGCGTAGAGTGGAGTTGTGTACAGTATAATAGCGTAGGATGGAGTGGCGTAGAGCGGAGTGCTGTACAGTGGAGTGGCATAGAGTGTAAGAGTGTATAGTGCAGTAGCGTACAGTGGAGTGGCTTATAAAGGAGTAGTGTAAACTGGAGCAATGTACAGTGGCATTGGATAGAGTGAAATAGCATACAGTGGAGTGGGGTACATTGGAGTGGGGTCCAATTGAATAGCATAGAATGAAATGGCGTAAAATGGAGTGCCATACACTGGAGTGGCGTAGAGTGGAGTAGTGTACATTGGAGTGGCAAACAGTGGAACAGCGTGGAGTGGCATTCAGTGAAACAGCGTAGAGTGGAACAGCACGTACTGGAGTGGCATATAGCGGAGTGGCATACGGTTGAGTGGTGTACAATGCAGAGGCGTAGAGTGGAATTGCCTACAGTGTGATAGTGTAGAGTGGACTGGCATAGAGTAGTGTTGTGTACAGTGGAATTGCGTAGAGTGGAGTACAGTGTTGTACAGTGGAGTGTCATAGAGTGTAAGAGTGTATAGTGCAGTAGCGTACAGTGGATTGGCGTATAAAGGCATGGTGTAGACTGGAGTGGCGTACAGTGGCTATGAGTAGAGTGTCATGGCATACAGTGGAGTGGCGTACATTGGAGTGGGGTCAAATCGAATAGCGTAGAATGAAGTGGCATAGAGTGGAGTGCCATATACTGGGGTGGCGTAGAATGGAGCAGCGTACAGTGAAGTGGCATACAGTGGAATGCTGTACAATGGAGTGGCATACAGTGGAATAGAGTGGAGTGGCGTACAATAGAATGGTGTAGAGTGGAATAGCATATTGTGGAGTAGCATCCAGTTAAGTGGCATATAGTGGTGTGACGTAGACTGGTGTGGCGTACAGTGGTGTTGCATACAGTATCATAGCGTAGATTGAACTGGCGTAGAGGGGAGTCTCATACAGTGGAGAGGTGTAGAGTGAGGTGGCATATAGTGGAATAGCGTATAGTGGAGTGGCTACAGTTGTGTGGCATGTGGATGCATGTGCAATTTAGAAGCAATGAGGATTATGGTGTGCAGAGTAACGCAAAACATTGAATTGTGCTGCCTTGCGTTTCTCGAATTTTACTATTCAACGCAGGGACATGCATGGTGACCTTGCATTGCTTTGTAAATCTGACTTAAGTATTGCAATGTCCATGCGACACCATGAGTGAAGCAAGGGTACCGCAATCCAATAGTACATCTAGGCCTTAGTTATATTTTGGGCCATGATATACAGTGATAACTTTGCAGTATTCCGTGGTACATGGTGATGACAAGCCAGGATATAATTGCGTAATGACTGTTTTTAGAGAATGAAACGGCAGCCATGTTGCTTTTTCTACACTTTGGCTGTGTTCAATGCTAGCGACTAAGATATAGGTAAGTAGTAGGTCCCTATCTATTGCCACTTCATTAAAGTGGTAATAGGTAGGGAAAGGTATTTACATTTTTAAATATATTTCTAAATAAGTTTACAGCCATGTACCGCAGTAGTTTCACAAACGTTTGTGAAATTCTGCGAAAGTACTGCTGTGACAAATATAAGTAGGTTTAACTGCCTTATAACTTAAAAATACTTACCCTACTTAACTGCATTACCCAAAAACCATCATCTCTACACCATAATGTATAACCCAGTCAAATTTCATGTAAATCTATTCAGCCGTTTTCGTGCTACGTTAAATACAATTGTAGGATTGTGTTACATATGAAGCCCAAAGTGAATGAAAGCTAATCATTGTTGTTATAAAAATTAAGATTATTATTATTTTTCCTAATGGCCAACTATTATGTCCTCCATATAGAAGTTTGTGTAGCTCACTGCTAGATCACTTTTCCATTTTGTTGTACAGGAGTACATAAGGAAGATGGTTGTTTTTTGTTTGGCTTGTTGGGCACAGTTTTATTTTGTGAGCTAGAGAGCATGCAAATATAACTCATGTAGATTAAGATGTTTATATTTGTTATGTATTTGTTTATAGGTTTCCATTTGCATGTGCCCATAAATGGGTCTTTCAGTTGTTCATGTAGTAAATCTGAAACTTTACATATGCAGTCTAGTTTATTCTTTGGCCTTCCTTGCTTCTTTTAGTAGGATTGTGCTGCATATGAAGGCCAAAGGGAATGAAAAGCAATCATTTTTATTGTTATAAAAATTGAGATTATCATTTTTTCCCTAGTGACCAACTATCATGTCCTCCAAATAGTAGTTTGTATGGCCCACTTCTAGGTCAGTTTCTTCATTTTGTTGAACAGGGGTGAACACGAAAGATGGCTTTTGTTTGACTTCTTGGACAGTCTTATTTTGTGAGCCAGAGAGCATGCAATTAAAACGTATGTAGATTAAGATACATTCTATTCATTATGTATTTGTTTATAGGTTTCCATTAGCATATGACCATAACTGGGTCTTTCAGTTGCTCATGTAGTAAATCTGAAACTATACATACACATTCTAGTTTATATTTTTTCTTGCTACTTTTAGTAGTATTGTGCTACAAGATATTACTAAAGTTAAAACACCTTATAACTTAAAAAATACTCACTCTACTTACATGCACTGCCCCCAAAGAATGATCTGCGCCCCTGATATGTAACACTGCCAAATGTAATAAAAATCAAGCTGACAGTTTTCGCACTATGCGAAATACAAAAGTCTATGCAAAAAGCATTGGATTTCAACTCCATTTTGGGACCCCCTTTTTTTCTTTGCACCCTCTTGACCAAATACCCCAAAACTTTCAGTCCCCCCAAAATGAAACGGGGGCAGCAGTTCTGCAAAGGTTAGCGCACATTCATGAAACTGGTGCAAAGTTATTACTGACCAAAAATCCCAAAAATCTCTAGCTCTGGTCACCCTAACTATAACTAAAGAGTGGCTACCGCCACTCTGAATATGAATACATACATACATATATATGTGCTGATGTACTGTACATTTGAAGACAATTGCAGCCTTGATTGGCCTGGGACTTCTATTGCGCCTAGTGAAGCTCTGTGCTGGAAATTTGGACAGCCTCATGGAATTGGTGAGCATATGTCCAAATATGTACTTCTCATACCGATGCAACCCTGAAACTGAATCAATATTCAGTGAGCTGGTGTCCAGAGGCTCTATGTGTTATTTTGGTGAAAACGCATTGACAAGTGCTTGAACTGGGAACTCTAACAATATTGTATTTTTGAAAACATGAGCAATTTCTGGCTATTTAATAACGAAATGGTTGATGTGGATGAAAATAACAGAATGCGGAACAGGTGCAGAAACCTGGACTGTTCAGAATATTAGCAGTGGGCTACTTGAATATATTTGTGCACCTCATTGTGTTTTGAAAATAGATACAGCCGTTTCTATATCAGATAAAGTGTCAACTAATGATGAAATTCCAGGATTTGTTTGAAGGATTAATAAGAACTGAACTACAAATCCCAGAATGCCCCCTAGGGTATTTAAAGACACGAGCACGTATTGAAAAATATAGACTACCGTGAACAAGGCCGCAGTGGCTGAAATGCGTTGGTGGCATTCTGTCAATGCTGTTTGCTCATTAAAGAATCTGAAAATATGAGCCCCCGGGAGTGCAGCGTCATTCTTTTGTTTTTTAACACATATATATATATATATATATATAACAGCACAATCCCTTTCATTTCTCTTGGAAGAACACTCGGGCACGGACTCCGCTTTTTCTTTAAAGTGCATTTATTTGCGCTCACTCCATGTCATGACACATTTCGGTCACTTCACGTGACCTTGATCACATAAAGAGCGCTCTGCGGTATTTCTTTAAATCACCCTAGATTGTGTCACATGATGATTATTACGATAGATATAGACAACAGATTATGTTACATTTCATAATTTGTCTTTTTGCTTCTCTTTTCAACCGCCATTGTATACATGTGCAAAATAGCAATATGTAAACATATTTGGCTTTAAAAGACAAAATAAAATTAAATATACATTTTTAATTTTCCTTCATCATATTCTAACTGCATAATGCATTTAGTCATATTGCACTGGGTTTTATACATATGCCTAAAGGATAAATGTGCTTTATTTAATATTCCTAAATATGTATATATGGTTGAACCTGTTGCTTCTTATTTGGTCATGTAGTTCATCATAAAGTGCTGTGTGTGTATAAACATTACAAAAGTGATATGTGCTACCAAAGTGCTAAGTGCTTGACTATACATGTGACAGTGTATCTACATAATTACATAATATGAACAAAATATTGGTCAGCTTATGGAGAGGAATCTGTTCATCATGATAATTGCATTGTACATGCATATTGTAAATTTTGTGTGTTGCTACTGTTGTTCGTGTTATATTCTCTCATTTGCTAGACATAATCTTGACAGGACTGACTTTTCTACCCAATTTTGCTATTTAAATATATATGTGCAAACAGTGTGTCTGTATCTAAGTACCTATCAAAAGTTGTTTATAATCACAGGAAATTATGTAGATCCTCACTGTTGTTGAGACCGGACGGTGTTTTACAGTCTTGTTCTACTATCATTCTTGATTCTAGTTGACAAAGCAATCTTTCTCTGTTGCCCCCTCGTCTTAAAGGTGGTATTGCATCAATTACATAGTATGTAAGACATTTCAGGTCATTTTGATGCTCAGATTTAAAGTGTCTGGCCACCGGGTATGTAATGTCTGAATTGACTATTGCACGTAGATGTTGGAGAATTCTCATGTGCACCTGTAGCTTCGTGCTACCCATATAGCATAAGCCACAGGTGCACTCCAAAACATAAACTGCAAAATCAGTCCTACAGTTGTAGTTGCCAGTGATTGCTACAGGGTTCGGATTGAAAGGTGTGGTATAATGAGTAGTATTCCTGCCAAATTTGCATGCCCTGCATGATGTACATTTGAAAAACCCATTTTTAGGTATTAACCATGTAGTTTTTGGGCTGATTTTAGAGCTTCTCTTAACTAAGCTGGTTCTCATCGAGGGTGTTCTCCTAAACGTGAGTGTTGGTTTGTCTGGCAATGTATGTCCCAAGACTCCATCTGTCAGTATTATTGGCCAGTTGTTATTGACTATTGCTCTCAATTGTCTCTCCTGGTGATTGTAGGTGGTTATGAGTCTGAGTGTTGTACTTTCTGTATTTTCCTTTTCTGACTTCTGATCTGATGACTGGTTCCCCTTTGTTGTATTCCTACCGTGTGTCAGTAGGCTCTCCCTGGGTTTCGCATTAGCTTTAAGTAATGCTGATTGTATTATTTTCTCTTTGTAACCTTGTTGTGAGAATCTTTCTATGGCTTCTTGCTGACATCTTTCTAGATCTTTATTTGACCTACATATCTTGCGGAGTCTTAAGAATTTTCCATAGGGAATACAGTTTATGAGGTGTTTGGGGTGAAAACTCCTTGCATGCAGCGTTGAGTTATCTGCCGTGTGTTTACGATGTAGTGTGGTCTCTAGTTTGTTATTTGAGACATATACTTTTACATTCAGGATTTCTATAGCGTGTTCATTGATTCTAAATTTACTTTGTTCGTATTTATTTGCTTGATGAAGGCTTCTGCACTATCTGTGGTGCCTTTCCATATGACAAAAATATAGTCAATAAATCGCATCCAGTGGATGACATGTGTTTTGTCTATCTCAAGATATTTCTTTTTCAGAACCCGTTCCTCCCACCAGCCTACATGTAAACATGCATAGCTGGGGGAGAAACAGGCTCCCATCGCTACTCCCCTTTTCTGTCGGAAAATTTCCTTACTAAATAGGAAGAAGCCGTTGTGTAGACACCAGCTAATTAGATCTAACAGCATTGCATTATGGCTGTACATACTGATCGATCTCATACTTAAAAAATATTTCACAGCCTCCAACCCCACACAATGTTCTATGCTGGTGTACAGCGATGTTATGTCCATTGTAATGAGCAATAAACCCTCCGTCCATTTTATTTCATTAAGTTTTGTTAAAAAGTCCCCAGTGTCTTTTGCGTAAAATGGCAGCCTCTGGACATGATCCTGTAGGAAATAATCTACATATTGAGTTATATTTTCAAAGAGGCCATTGTTAGCCGAGATTATTGGTCTTCCTGGAATCGGTAACTCTGCCTTATGTATTTTTGGTATGAAATAAATAGTTGGTAAGACAGGAAATTCTTTGTGCATAAATGCATATTCATCATTGGTAATTAATCCTTCTCTCTTCCACTGTAACAGATCTTGTTTTAAGCCTTCTCTCACCTTATTGTATTCCTTCATATTAGATTGTTCATAGCATTGTGTGGCATCTAGTTGTCGTTAGGCCTCCTTGAGGTAGTGTTGTTTTGGCCAAAGGACTACGTTTCCTCCTTTATCCAACTTATTGATCACAATATCATGATTGTTTTTCAGTTTCTTCATCAAATTAGCATATTGCAACTCCTGGTATTTAAGTTTCTGAGTTTGATGTCTGGTCTTATAGTACAGATTTTTTAGGTCTTTTGTCACTCGCTCATGAAAAATGTCTATTGCATCTTTGGGCATCATAGGCATAAATGTGGATTTTCGTTTGAATGGACTGCTAGTGACTGTTGATGGTTTGATGCCTATTTCTTGCAGTCTCATCTGTGTGGAACTAGGACTCAATTCTTGCTGTGGTACTTGGTTTCCTTCATTTGTTAGATCTTGCAGAGTCAATAGTGTGGTTATATCAGATACTTGCAAATTGTCACATCCCGCATCAGTGATGTGTGTTTCTCTGGTTTTATAGTCCACACCCTCCTTGATAGTGAAGTATTTATTTAGTTTCAATTTGTGAATGAATTTAAAAATGTCGATTCAAGTCTGACCATAGTTAAAGTTGGTCTTGGGGCAAAAAGATAATCCCAGTGATAATAGTTGAAATTCTGCTTTGCTTAATACAGTATCTGACAGGTTATTTACTGTGTTGTCACTCTCTTTTACTTTCTTCGCCATTGTGGTTTCTTGTTTTTTGGATTGCCTTATTTTTCTCCTTGCTCTCCTTCTTTTGTTTCTCCTTTGTCTGCTGAGCGTTTGGGATTCCGCCGCCTTAGTGTTTGCCGCTGGTCCAAACTTAAAAAATCAAGCTCTTCAGCTAATGTTAATCTGCCTGTTTCTCCTGCCCCACTGGTTGCACTCATTCCACCATCTTCTGACTCCGTTTCACTGGTAATTGAGCTTAGATCCGAAGTGGATGCAACTGTATTGTCGATTCTTGTCATATCATTGTTGCCTTGTTGCCCCATCTTAGGCATGATTGCTAATCGTTGCCGTTTGGCGTTGTCATATTTTCTTGAAAACGTGAATATTTGCCCGCTTTCATAGTCCACTTTGTCTCTAGCAAACTTATAAGCCTTTCTACTTTTGATTTAACCCTTTTGTTTTTTTAGTCTTTCTTTTATCTTATTTTTGGTCTTCATGATGTATTCTTTTGACTCAGATTTATCCAGTTCCACATTGATTTTGTCTATTTCTTTTAATAATGCCTCTCGATCTATTTGGGCATATTTTATGAGTATTTTCACCAGTCTCATTGATGCCTCTAGATTGCTTTCCGCCCACTCCATTAACATTTTTGGGTTAGGATTCTATAGCGTGTTCATTGATGTGTGAAGTGAATTCTAAATTTACTTCGTTCGTATTTATTTGCTTGATGAAGGCTTCTGCACTATCTGTGGTGCCTTTCCATATGACAAAAATATCGTCAATAAATCGCATCCAGTGGATGACATGTGTTTTGTATATCTCAAGATATTTCTTTTTCAGAACCTGTTCCTTCCACCAGCCTACATGTAAACATGCATAGCTGGGGGAGAAACAGGCTCCCATTGCTACTCCCCTTTTCTGTCGGAAAATTTCCTTACTAAATAGGAAGAAGCTGTTGTGTAGACACCAGCTAATTAGATCTAACAGTATTGCATTATGGCTGTACATATTGATCGATCTCATACTTAAAAAATATTTCACAGCCTCCAACCCCACACGATGTTCTATGCTGGTGTACAGCGATGTTATGTCCATTGTAATGAGCAATAAACCCTCCGTCCATTTTATTTCATGAAGTTTTGTTAAAAAGTCCCCAGTGTCTTTTACGTAAGATGGCAGCCTCTGGACATGATCCTGTAGGAAATAATCTACATATTGAGTTATATTTTCAAAGAGGCCATTGTTAGCCGAGATTATTGGTCTTCCTGGAATCTGTAACTTTTCCTTATGTATTTTTGGTATGAAATAAATAGTTGGTAAGACAGGAAATTCTTTGTGCATAAATGCATATTCATCATTGGTAATTAATCCTTCTCTCTTCCACTGTAACAGATCTTGTTTTAAGCCTTCTCTCGCCTTATTGCATTCCTTCATATTAGATCGTTCATAGCATTGTGTGTCCTCTAGTTGTCGGTAGGCCTCCTTGAGGTAGTGTTGTTTGGGCCAAGGGACTACGTTTCCTCCTTTATCTAACTTATTGATCACAATATCATGATTGTTTTTCAGTTTCTTCATCAAATTAGCATATTGCAACTCCTGGTATTTAAGTTTCTGAGTTTGATGTCTGGTCTTATAGTACAGATTTTTTAGGTCTTTTGTCACTCGCTCATGAAAAATGTCAATTGCATCTTTGGGCATCATAGGCATAAATGTGGATTTTAGTTTGAATGGACTGCTAGTGACTGTTGATGGGCTGATGCCTACTTCTTGCAGCCTCATCTGTGTGGAACTAGGACTCAATTCTTGCTGTGGTACTTGGTTTCCTTCATTTGTTAGATCTTGCAGAGTCAATAGTGTGGTTATATCAGATACTTGCAAATTGTCACATCCTGCATCAGTGATGTGTGTTTCTCTGGTTTTATAGTCCACACCCTCCTTGATAGTGAAGTATTTATTTAGTTTCAATTTGCAAATGAATTTAAAAATGTCGATTCGAGTCTGACCATAGTTAAAGTTGGTCTTGGGGCAAAAAGATAATCCCAGTGATAATAGTTGAAATTCTGCTTTGCTTAATACAGTATCTGACAGGTTAATTACTGTGTTGTCACTCTCTTTTACTTTTTTCGCCATTGTGGTTTCTTGTTTTTTGGATTGCCTGATTTTTCTCCTTGCTCTCCTTCTTTTGTTTCTCCTTTGTCTGCTGAGCGTTTGGGATTCCGCGGCCTTAGCGTTTGCCGCCGGTCCAAACTTAAAAAAATCAAGCTCTACAGCTAATGTTAATCTGCCTGTTTCTCCTGCTCCACTGGTTGCACTCATCCCACCATCTTCTGACTCCGTTTCACTGGTGATTGAGCTTAGATCCGAAGTGGATGCAACTATATTGTCGATTCTTGCCATATCATTGTTGCCTTGTTGCCCCATCTTAGGCATGGTTGTTAATCGTTGCCGTTTGGCGTTGTTATTTTCTTGAAAACGTGAATATTTGCCCACTTTCATAGTCCACTCTGTCTCTAGCAAACTCATAAGCCTTTCTACTTTTGATTTTATCCTTCTGTTTTTTAGTCTTTCCTTTATCTCATTTTTGGTCTTCATGATGTATTCTTTTGACTCAGATTTATCCAGTTCCACATTGATTTTGTCTTTTTCTTTTAATAATGCCTCTCGATCTATTTGGGCATATTTTCTGAGTATTTTCACCAGTCTCATTGATGCCTCTAGATTGCTTTCCGCCCACTCCATTAACATTTTTGGGTTAGGATTCTCAAAACTTGGGGCTACCATAATGTGTAGCCCACGTGGGACCCTTCCTGCCTCTTCATATTTTTGGAGCGATTTTTGCTCCCACCACTTAGTCATTTCACTGCGCATGCATTTTTCTAGCACGTTTAACTGGGATTTTATGTCACAGTCCTTTGTTGCATTTGTGTTGCTCCTTTGTTGTCTGTTTTCAGAGGTAGCAGGTAAATTAACAAACAGTTCCTCTGCCGCTGCCTCCCTTTCCCGCAGCGCGTCTTCGGATTGCCGTTCTGGCAATGCTGTTTGCTCATTAAAGAATCTGAAAATATGAGCCCCCGGGGGTGCAGCGTCATTCTTTTGTTTATGACATATATATATAATTTTTTTTTTACCTGCATTGTACAACACCGTACAGGTACATAGACAATTTGTTCATAATTTGGAAAGGTGATTAGCATTCAGCCAATGAATTTGTCAGTGCAATAAATGACAGTGATCTGAACTTGACCTTCACCAGCTGCATAAGTGATACCACTTTAGACTTCCTCTATGTCAGATTAGAAGTTAAAGAAGCCAAGCTAACCACAACAGTTTATAGGGAGAACACTGCAGGTAACACCACACCCCATGCAAGCAGTTTCCACCCTGTGCCTTTAAAAAACAGCATAACTTATAGAGAATTGATGCGCGCAAAGTGCATATGCAGTATCAATGAAGCTTTTGACAAAATACAAGAAGAAATGACTAGTAGATTAAGAGCAAAAGGATACTCTGAGGGCACTTTAATATCAGCAAAAATATGTATATCCAATTGCATGAGGGAAAGAGCACTATTTAAAAGCCAAGATCCTAAAAGCAGAGACACACAAACATGTAGGTTGATGACCACATTTAACAGCCAACAAGACCAAATCAGAAGAGCTTTACAAAAGCATTGGTATATGATTGGAAACGATTCCATCATTGGCACAGAAGTAGGAAGAAAACCTCAGATAACCTACAGAAAGGCATCTTCCATGAAGGACAAACTAGTAAGCAATGTAGTAAAACGGAAGAAAGATCATTGGTTGAAACTACAGAAAGGCTTTACCAAATGCAGTAAATACAAAGCCTGCGAACAAGGTGTCAATATCACTGAGTTGCTCACAGATTCCAAAGACAAAGTGAAGATAAAACACGCTTTAAACTGCAAGACAGATTTTGCAGTCTATACTCTTTTTTTGTACCTGTCCAAAAACATACATTGGCAGTACAATATTGCCAGTGCACAAGCGCATTTTGCAACACTGAAGGGCAATCAAGAATCAAGATGAGAATTACCCCACAGCGCGCTATTTTAAACAGGTACATAATGGGGATGCCAACGAACTCACATACAGTGCAATACGCTGCATTCCCAAGACAGCGAGGGGGGGAGACAGAGAAAAGCAACTGAGAAAGATAGAATCCAGATATATTTGGTGAATCGATACACTTGAACCCAAAGGAATCAATCTCGATGAAGAAAAGTATACCCACCTCGAATGTTGGCAAGTTAAACTGATGCAATATTTTTAGATTTGTTGAGTTTTCATTACTTTAGTATAATATTTATTTAATTTTTATTTTTTATAATTGCAGGAATGCAGTTTGGGTAGTTAATAGACAGCACTATACACAGATAAGATTGCGGCAACATTTAGTGAAGATAGTGGAGTACAGCAACCAGTGAAGGGATGTTAGCACATTTGGGCTATTAGCCATTATGATACGAATCAACACCATACGAGGATCCATATTTGTTCACATTTTAAATTATGATTTGTCAATAATTGACTGTTATGCATTAGTATATTAAGTATTATATCTGAGATAGAGATAGTATCTAGAGTGCCAACCAATGATGCAACGAGACGATGTCTATTCCATTATTGTTATGTGAATGTTTTGAATTATATTTTAATAATGATTATTTGAGCAAATATTGTTTGCCCTCTGGGGCTCAATAAATATCTATAAACATATATGTTTTTATCACGTTGCTGGTATGTTGTACATATTAGAACAATGCTGCAATATGCACAAAATTCAAAGATGGCGCTTAATTCTCCAACTGTATAGAGCCCTTCCTCTGGGTTTGACTTATAATCATGTGTCAAATACTGCATCAAGTAATGGAGTTGGCGTCATGAACAAGGCTATGACAGCCGAAACACATTGACATTATTTTGTTTTTCCGCGAAATAGTTGGTAATTAAAAAGAACTCACACTACCTGGAGTGCCGTTCTCATTCTTGAATATCTCAAGGGAACAGGAGTTGGTAACATGTACACACGCAAGTGTTTTAGAAGCACCCCCAGCATTCAGAAAGCTGGTTGCCGAACGCAAGTGTAGCAGAGGGGATATATGTATGTATATATGTGTGTATATATATTATTTGGGGAGAAACAATATTTTGTGTATAGATATATATATATATATAACACATTTGCACTATGCATTGGGTCCTGCTTATTCTGTTCCTGAAATATCACAAATTCACACAGCTTCCCGACTTGTTTTGGCTAGAAAGGACGCCAAACCTAGGTGCAATGTACAGTAAAAAAGAGAAAACAGTCAGTGAAAACAATGCAGGGTCCGAAGGTGATTACAATGGGTTCTATCTTGAGGTGGAGCTTAATGCTATTCATTATCTACACCTCATATGACCATGCTTACCAAAGATCTCAATCCATTGTCCTGGATTCACGGATGATAATACATTCACCAATATTGATCAACACCTCAATTTCTCCCAAGTGAGATCCTTATCTTGTATAATCATAAGGTACATGATTCATTTGGCTCCATCCTCCCAAGCACTAGAACTAACATGGTGACTCTGAGTATGCTAATCAGTGAGTGAGTGAGTGAGTCAGCACTTATAGAGCGCGTAGCTACCCGGAGGCATCCCAGCGCTAAGCGGTAAAGCTGAAGCTTGAAAAATCACTTAGGAAAAAGCCAGGTTTTCAACAGCTTACGAAAGGCCATATGATTGGGTTCCTTTCGTAAGTAGAGAGGGAGGGAGTTCCATAGTTTGGCGGCATTATAAGAGAATAATCGGCCGCCACTTCTGGCCCTTTTAATTCTGGGGACGACGGCCAAATGTAGCCCATCAGAGCGCAGCGTCCTGTTCGCTCGATAGGGCTGTACTATCGATGAAATAATCGCAGGACTATTTCCTCCCATCATTTTATGGGAAATACACAGGGCCTTGAAGTAGACTCTCTCCTGGACCGGAAGCCAATGAAGGGATTTCATGGCCGGTTTTGCAGACTGTCGATTCGAAGTCCCCACGAGGACCCTTGCGGCACAGTTCTGCACTATTTGGAGCTTGACAAGGACCGATTTGGGAGCCCCAAGATATAGGGCATTCCCGTAATCCAGGCGTGAAAGAATAAGGGCCTGGACCGTGAGCTTTCTTGCCTGAAAGGGAAGCAGAGAGAGCACTTTACGAAGCATCCTTATGATGCCGAAGCAAGAGGATGCCACCTTCCTGGCCTGGACTTTGAAGCTAAGGTCTTGGCCTAGCCAGAACCCCAAGCTCTTAATCTCTGGCTTGGGGACGGGGCCCATACAGGCTGGCCACAAGGTGTCTGCTGTAAAAAGAGAAGGATTGCCAAGGAGCATAAGCTCAGTCTTGTCACCGTTCAGTTTAAGATGCGAGTGTACCATCCATTTTGCAACTTCTTCAAGGCAGGGGCGGAGACAGATGGGGGCCTTATCTGTGTGATTCAATGCAACGACCAGTTGGGTATCGTCGGCATAGGTCACAATATGTACCCCAAAGGGAAGCACGATGTCCGCAAGGGGAGCCATATAAACATTAAAAAGAGTAGGGCTCAGGGACGATCCCTGGGGTACCCCACAGTGGAGAGGCAGAGATTTCGAGATAGCTTCACCCTCAAATATCTGGAACGATCTTTCCTCCAGGAAAGATTGCAGCCAGGTTAGGGCTACTCCAGACACCCCCAGATTTCTGAGTCGCTGGACCAGGATACGGTGGTTGACCGTATCGAAGGCCGCACTTAGGTCTAGAAGAATCACAGCCGAAGAGCCTCCTGCATCGAGAATCTTTCTGGCATCCTCCACGACTGCCAGCAGAGCTGTTTCTGTCCCTTGGCTCGGGCGGAAGCCGATTTGAGAGAAGTGGAGGAGTTTATGAGACTCCAGGTGAAGGGAGAGCGTTGAGTTGACATGCTTCTCCGCTATTTTGCTAATCCCTGGGAGAAGCGAGATGGGGCGGTAGTTGCCAAGACAGTCTGGGTCCAAACTAGGTTTTTTCAGAAGAGATTTCACCATAGCTTTTTTCCACAGAGGGGGGACCACACCCGCAGATATCGAGGAGTTAACCAGATCTAAGATAATTGGGCCGACTGATTCAGCCACCAATTTCAAGATCTTAGGGGGAGCAGAATCAGTAGGCGACCCACTCTTGACGAGTGCTAAAGTGGCCTGGAGGGCCTCGAGGTCCAAGAGGGGAAAAGCCTCTAAAGAATGTTCCCTACTACATAGACTGGTAACCTCTGATTGAGAAGTAGTATGACTGTCGCCAGGGGCGAAAGACATGTAGATCGTTTCAATTTTATTATAAAAGTAGTCTGCAAATTCATTGCAGCGTCGACCGGTAGCCTCAGGTGCATCAGACGGAGACGGAGCTTTTAGTAGATTTTTCACGATGCAAAATGTTTCGCGGGGCGAATTGGCTGCAAGGGAAATTTTTTCCTCGTAGTAAGAGGACTGCACCTTTTTAATTTCAGTCTTATACACTTTAATAGCATCCCTATATTCCCTTTTCTTAATGGGGGAGAAGTCCTTTCTCCAGGTTCTTTCAATTTTTTTGCAGATCTGCTTTAACTCTCTGAGTTTAGGGGAATACCAGGCTGTTCTGTTGGGCCCTTTGTACATTTGAATAGTTTTCTTCGGAAGGACCTGGCCTAGAGTCCCCTTGATCCAGTTGTTAAACTCTTCGTTGGCCACAATCGGATTAGTGTCGGGGGGGGGGGCCTAAATTTCTCCAATACTGACACCCATTTATCTAGAGGGAGTTTTGGCCAACTCCGAGACGTAATTCATGTTGGCCGAGTTAAGGGGGTAACACCTGTGGGGGACCAAAAGAAAGGAATCAAAAAATGGTCTGACCAGGGGATTGGAATCGGTTCCTGACCGGTTAGATCCTCCAGATTAGAGAACATAGGATCTAGAAGGTGACCTTTCGAATGTGTTGCATGTAACACCTTCTGAGTAAGCTGGTAGGCTGCGAGATCATGGGATAACTCGGTAGCCGCCGTAGATGCAGATTCGTCAAAATGAACATTAAAATCGCCCAACAAAGAGAAGTTTGAGGCGGTACTTGCGAATTCAGCAGCTGTCTCGCATAAAGATTTACAAAATTGGCCCATCGGTCCAGGCGGTCTATATATTAAAATGTCCGAAAAAGAGAGCGTGGGCATGAAGCCTATCGAGAAGTGAAGGTTCTCACAGTCAAGTAGGGGGCTCCCAAAGATCCGACAGGTGAGGTGGCTTTTGAAGATGATAGCAATACCACCCCCTATGCCTGTCGTCCTGTCCAGCCTCTGTATTGCAAAGTCAGGAGGAAGGGATTGAGCAATATCGGGTTCTGAGCCCACCTTCAGCCATGTTTCTGTGAGAAACAAAACATCAGGACTTTCATCCATTAGCAGCGTGAACACTTCTGCTGCATGTTTGGGCAACGATCTGCAATTTAGCAAAAACAATTTAAAACATTTCTGTGAAGGTCGAATGACAGAAGAGGTTCCGGGGGGAGCCCAGAGCCTGAAAGAGCAATGCCCACACCCGGGGTCTAAACTGCTGGGAATAATGGAGTGAGTACAGTTCAACGTTGGGATTATGTTTAGCTCACTGAGCTGCTCCGAGCTGTAGCAGTATTTATCTAAAGAAAGAAGGGCAGGGGTTGTGGTCCCTGGCCCCGTCCGGGCGCGGACGGGCGCAGATGGGCTTGCCTTTGGCGTGCCTTCGGCCTTCAGCATGCATAATACCAATACAGAATCTCAATATTTCAATTTCTTTTTTTTTTCTTTTTTTTTTAGATCCTCATCTCACCAATAGACATCTGCAGATTTAACAAGCCGTCGTATCTTACATTTAGGCGCCCCACGGCTAACTGCATTCGCCTAGGTCAAACCGACCTGCCCCGGGTAGTAGGGACTTGGTGTAATCATAGGACCCGAAGCGGGGGGGGAAGACCATCACTCTTATACTTCCTGATATCAAAAAGAAACCAATCGCAGAACCCGGCCCCATCTTAACAAGGGATACCAGATATTAGTCAATGACTCCTCATTCCCCTCTTGCTCTAATCGTGCCATTGCGAATGAGGCTTTAAGCCAGTCTTCTCTATTCGGGGGGATAGAATCTTTCCACTTTATACAAATCTCCCTCCGGGCGAGCAATATGAGGTATAACAGCAGTCCCCTATGAATCTGAGATAAAGCCGAGTTAATCACATCATTACCCCCAAAAAATACCAACTGGCAGTTGATCTCAATGTTAACTTCAAAGATATTGGATAAAGAATCTCCCACATCCTTCCAGTACGATCTTAACTCCACACATTCCAAAAAAATGTGGATATCATCCGCATTTGCTGATTTACATTTAGGACATTTAGGCGGGGGGAGCGGAGCAAACTTAGCTATCTTGGCTGGGGTATAGTAAAGCCTATTAAGAACAAAAAAATGATTCTTTTTTAAGCTTGCTGGTTTAATATATTTATAGAGTAATTTAAAAGATGGCTCAAAAAAATCTTCTGTATTTAGCTCAAGTGGAGAGTGATTCCAAACCGATGATTGTGGAAGAAGGTCTATGTCATCAGCTTCAAGAAGCCTCGTATACCACATGGATATCTCTTTTTTTTTTGGCTGGACATTTTGCAATAACCGCTCTAGCTCCCAATTGCCTCTTATTTCCGCCCCTTCTGCCACATACCATGATTTAAGTTGAAAATACTTAAACTTAGAGAGTGCTGGGCCTATCTTAGCTCTTAGGACCTCCCATGGAAGAATTCCATCAACATCAATCAGATCAGACCACTTAGCCATGCCTGCTCTCTTGATTGGTAATGCCAGGCTATCTCTAAGGCAGAGTGGGGTCCCAGGAGAGTCCCATATGGGAGCAAAGTCAGAGAAATATCCAATACCCCATCGGCGTCTCACTTTATGCCATGTCTCCAAGGCGGCCTTAAGAACCTTGAGGCGCACACGTTTAAAAAATCTTGGGGCCCCGAACTTATATAGAAAACCTTCTCCTCCACTTCCCCCCTCAGCCATAGCCATTTCGCCAAGGAGCCTACCCCATGTTGAATCGTCCGGAAATGAAAGCAGCATCCTAATACCCTTAAATTGAAAAGCAATTAAGTACCATCTGATATCGGGGAGGGCTAAACCACCTTTCAAAAGCCTCATCCTCAGCTTTTTCCAGGACATCCTAGCGCTTTTATCCCCCCAAATGAAACTCCCAATTTTCCCCTGGATCTTACTAATATTTTTACTGGGAAAAGCTAAAGGGACTGCATTGAACAAATAGGTCAACTTAGGAAGAATACTCATCTTCACCAAATTGACCCTCCCATAAATCGTCAAGGGAAGATTCCTCCAACTAACAAGGAGTTTATCGATTTCCTTAGTGACTTTCTCCAAGTTATTCATGGGAATTTTATTAAGATCTTTGACAATTTTAATACCCAGGTTTTTAAATTCGTTGCTGATGTTCCAACACATCACTTCCGTTTTAGAGGAATTGGCAAGATAACCAGAAATGGAGCCAAATTCCTGCAACAGGTTCTCAAGCCGTGAAATAGTAGTCTCCGGATCACTAGTGTATATAATGATATCATCAGCATATAGTGCTATTTTACAGTGATAGTTTAGTGATTTAAAAGGACGAATTAAATCATCTAACCTAATGGCTTGTGCCAAAGGCTCAATATAAATGTCAAATAAAAGAGGGGATAAAGGGCACCCCTGCCTAGTCCCTCTCTGAATATCAAAACTAGAAGTCAGGGTACCGTTCAACAGGATCCTTGCGGAGGCTCCCCGGTAGCAATTCCTTAAGGTCTGGACAAAGACAGAGCCCATGCCCAGGCCCTCGAGAACCCCCCAGAGATACCTCCAACAGACCCTATCGAAGGCCTTAGCTGCGTCCAAAGCCACCACTGCCAAAGGGTCAGATCTCACCACAGCCAAATCAATATTCCCAATCAACAGTTGGGTCTGTTCCTGAATGTACCTCCCTACAATAAAGCCTTTCTGATCAATATTAATCAGACTAGGGACCAGTTTAGCCAACCTCCCTGCCAAGATGCCCATAAAGATCTTATAATCGGCATTTAGCAGGGAGATCGGACGATAGGAATCAGCCTTTAATGGATCCTTCCCTGGCTTCAATATTAAAACAATGGTAGCTTCCTTCCAGGATCTAGGGACCACACCCGTTGTACTATAAACTGAGTTAAAAAGAGTATACAGTACCGGGGTCAACTCATCCGAGAGAAGTTTGTAAACCTCATTCGGAAGAGCATCTAAACCGGAGGCTTTGCTATTTTTAGACCTCTTTATTTGGTCCCTGATCTCTTCTATGGTAATAGGGGCATCAAGAGAAACCCGACTAGCTTCAGATAGAGTGGGCAGGGATTTACTTTTTATCCAGGAATGTATTGTGTCCTGAGAAGGAGCCAAATTTTCTTTATATAGATCTGAAAAGAGAGAGAGAAGACAGTTTTGCAAGTCTTCCACCTTGCTAGATTTATCTCCATTACTATTGACTATCAGTTCATTGATGTTATTTTTTGAACGATCAGTCCTGGCTTTCCATGCTAAAAGAGCACCTGCTTTTTCACCATAATCAAAATTTTCCATATTTTTCACAAGCCATTGTGCCCTACATTTTTGGTCTAACAGACTCCTAAGCTCCTGCCTAGCCCCCTCCAGATCATCCTGAACCTGTGCTAATATATCTAAGCTTCCCTGATGGAGAGAGTTCCTCTCAGCCTCTAATTCTTTAATCCTCCCCTCAATAGAATGTAATTCCAAGGTCCTGGCTCTATTTTTAGAACTTATTAGACCATGCAGCATGCCTCTCATACTAGCTTTATATGCATCCCATACATAATCTATAGTCGTGGAACCCAAATTTAATGAAAAATATTCTAAAGAGGATGTTCTGATGGACTGGACAATTCCGAGATCTGACAACATAGATCTATTCAGCGTCCATCTAGTTTGTAGAATGTTACCTTCCTTAGAGTACAAAAATACAATAGGAGCATGATCCGAGAGGTGACTAGATAGAACAGATATCTCGCATAGGTTATCTAACACTTCCCTATTAACTAAGATATAATCTATTCTAGACGCATGATGATATTTTTTACTATAGAATGTGAACCCCTGGAGATCTCCCTTCTTAGCCTTCCAGACATCTACCAGGCCCATGTCATGTATCAGATTTTTCATGGCCCGGCGAGATCGCGGGGCCCCTATTGCACGGCTCAAATAGGACCTGTCTTTAAATGGATCGAGGAGGATATTAAAATCGCCTCCTATTATTAAGGGGGGGGTCGCCAGCATCAATTTATCTTGCAATTTGGTAAGATAAGAAGGATCATCCACATTGGGACCATAATAGGAAGAACAAACTAACTCTACACCCCCAAAATCCATCTGAGCCAATATCCATCTTCCTGTTTGATCTGTCTGTACAGATTTGACTACGCATGGGGTCCCTCTCTTCACCAAAATTGCAACACCTCTGCTATTAATTGATTGCTGTGAAGAGCAGAAACAATTTATCCAGGAAATTTTTGAGAAGATCAAACGTGATTCTATGAAAGTCAGATGTGTCTCTTGTAGAAGAAAAACCTGGGCCGGGGAGAGTTCTAGGTACTTAAATATCATCCTCTGCCTACGTGGACATCTTAAGCCATTCACATTCCACGAAATAAAACAGATTTTATTATCCCTTTTTGTATTGCCTGCCATCAGCTAGTACGCCCTTTCCTCGAATTGAACGACATTTCTTAAAATACAGATAAGATGAGAGATATTTATTTTTATTTTCTCCCACTGCTCCCCACCCGGTGAACCCCACCAACCTCCCCCCTCCCCCCCTGTGTCCCCCTGTACCCTGAGGAACCCTCCCTTCCAATAGGCTAAGCCTATTCGGTCGCCTCTCCCTCGGGTAACATTTTTAACTAATTCTTAACTCTAAAAACTTTGGACCTTACAGCTGAGCCCTCCTTATACTCTAATCCCTCCTTCATTTCCCTCCCTCTTTATCTTTTTGAATCTTAACAATAAGGGCGTCTACCTCCTCAGTTGTACGAATTATTTGCATGTGATTATTCCACATCACACGTAGTGTGGCAGGAAACCTCAGGAAACCTCAGTTGAGCCTTTGCCCCCAGACTATTTAACTCCGCTAACCTCTTCCCCAACTCCCACTGTCTCGTAGCAGTTATGTGAGAGATGTCCGATCTAATGGAGAAGGAAAAAGGGGACACGTCTGAAAGTGGAGAAGAAATCACTCCTTCCTTTAGTGCGGCAGTCAAAATCATCTCCTTGACTGAATAGGACAAGAAATTCACCAGAATTTTCCTGGGTTTCTGTCTTCCAGGGTTTCTCTTAAAGGGATCCCGATGCACTCTTTGAATTTCGTGTACCAGATCTATATTTGGAAAGATTTTCAAAACTGAGCCTTTTAGTAGGAAATCACAAACCCCTTAATGTCCTCCCCTCAAGAGCTTCCGGGATATTTAAAAACTTCAGGTTGTTTTTCCTTGAGTGGTTTTCCAATCTCTCGAGATCGTCCTTCAGTTCCTTATTCTGAGTTGATAACTTTACCAAGTCAGCCGAGGTCGTTTGGATCGCTTCTTTTAATTTAGGAATCTCAGACTCAATTGCGTCGGTCCTCAGAGTGACTTCCTCCAATTTCTGAGCCAGTACCTCGCATGACGAACGGATCGCAGCTTGATTTGCTTCAGATACAGAGAACCTACTGGCTAACTCTGCTTGATTCATCTCTGAAACTATGAACCTACTGGTCATCTCTTCTTTCATAGTCAGAAGTAAATCAGCTAATGAGTGCATACTAGAGACTGGAACTGTATGCTCCTCGGAGACAGGAGTAACAAGACTTCTGTTAATGCTCTTGCGGGCCAATTCCAGCCCCTGTGCCTGAACCTGCTCGTCTTGAGAACCCAAAACTGAATATCTATCAGAAAGGTTCACCATAGGGTGGACCACGAAATCCGTTACAGTTTCGGGCGCTCCACCAACGGCAGCAGCAGGAGGAACCTGAGATTCAGCTCCCCCTAAGCTGGACTGCGTAATACTGCTCGTGGTTATAATTTCACTGCTGATTGAAATTGGTGCCTTCATGATTGGACACACCGGGGTCGTAGACACGTGAGAGGACATGGGTGTAGATATGGACTGGGACATAACTTGATAGTAAGTTTTTAAAGATGGAGTAATTTTTAAATTCACAGTAGGAGTTTTCTTGCCCCTGCCTCTTCCTTTGCCCTTATTAGCCACTTTCTCTTTTACTGGGGTCCCACTATCGATGATTTTCCCACCCTGCTTACGTTGTTTAATTAAACTTCTAACCTCAGAAATGGGGGGGGAAACCCGAGAGGGCAAAGTCGACTGAGTGATGACAGTATTTGCGGATAAATGGGCTGCTCTAGCTCGTAAAGTGTACCTGCTTATTTTGGGCAAAGAAATATCCACTTTATTCCCCTCACTTTTCTCCATGCAATAAAGAGATGTCTTCCCCTTCTGAGGCAATGAGGCTTCTACTTGCCAATATAGAGGGAAACCACCAGTGCCAGTAAGGCTCTCTCTCTCAAAAACACCATCTAATTCTGGCTTACCGTTGAGTGGGTAGATTAAACCAAACCTACTGTCCTTGGCGCTTTCCTGGAGAGTTGGTCGCTGTGACCCTTCCGCCCGCTTGCTGACCGCCTCAAAGGAATTCCCAAGCTGGAGTCCCGAGTATACACCAGAACCGGTGCTGACCCTGCCTCCACCGAACCGGAGCAGCAAACAGGCGATATCCCGACGTCTCCGCTCATGCGCGGCTTCTCCCCATCTCCAGCGCCGACCTTCCGCCTCGACACCAGAAACGCCACAAACGCCCGAGGCTGCTTCGCCGTCCTGGCCAGGTAAGAATGGGAGCCCCCGCATATCACCCAACCTCTGAGGGAGACTCCGGATGGGGGTTTAAGTTAAAATCGGGCTACAGGGCATCAGCGTCAGTCCCAACGAGAGACCCGAGGGAGCGTGACCGCGGCCGTTAGCTAGCGGCCGCCATGTTCCTCCGCTCTCCTCAATATTTCAATTTCTGACCCATTTGGCTATTATTGCATGGTATCATAACAACAAATCAGTCAACCCCAGACATGCCATGGATTGTCTTCAGATTAATTCAACATACTTTCTTCAAATGCAGAAATCAGTATAATTGCTTTCCCTGCATTCAATGATATGTAAAAATTGGCAATTAAATACAGTTCATTCTTCAATAAAAGACACAAAAAGTACCATAGCTACTATATACTCAATAACATACATACATTCAGCTCCTCTTCACTTATCAGTCCATAAGGGGCAGTTGGTTGTAGGCCAATAAAGACTTAGGAGAACTCTTGATCACCTCTGCATTAACCATCAGATGATTCTGCCAATGGCAAAAAACCATAACAGATCACTTTTATGAAAATATGTATCATGAAAATATCTCACCATAGGTTAATATTATAGCTTTATAACCCACCGTAGTAGGCTATATTGGCCATTAAAGGCCCGCTCCAGCTTTAAAGGTCCGAGCCAAAGGCAAGGGCCTTTAACAAGGGAGCAGGCCTTTAGTGGCCGATATAGCCCAGCTACAGCGCACTTTAAAGCTATTAGAACATTTCGCCCCATGAGGGCAGAAAGTTCTAATTTTAAAAAAAAGGCATTGGAGACCGAGGGATTGAAATCCCCTGCGGTTCCCAAGCCTTTGTTCACACCACTCTGGCTGTGAATGTTCTACAGTTAACAGCCATGCGCAGGGCCACAACTGTTAGCTGTTAGCTGTTAGCTGTTAAACATTCACAGTAGGAGCTGTGAAAGGGGCTCAAGTTAACTCCTGGTTCTTTCCAGCTTGGCTGAACTGTTTTTTGTAGTTCAGCCAAGCCTGGGTGACCCAGGAGCTGAGCAGCATTCACCCCTCCCTCCTTCTGAAGCCCTAGTGACACAGAGCTACAAGAGGAGGGAAGGGTGAAGGCTGCGTGTGTCCTCCTGCATGGCCTCTGCCTTTCACTTTCTTCTGCCTAATTAATATATTTTCGAGAGGCTGGGGAAAGAGAAAGGCAGAACTGTGTATTAGGACATTGAAATGTTGAGCGCAGCAAGCCTATACCAGTTCATATAGGCTGCTTCTGCTCTATCATCTTCAATGGAGCGCTCAACATTTCAATGTTATAATATAGCCTTAGAGCCCACCGTAGTGGGCTCTACCGCCCATTAGAGACCCGCTCCATTGAAATCACCTCGGGCTCCGTGAGGCCTTTTGTTCACAGCAAGAGCTATGAACAAACATTGGAATGTTGAAGCTCCAGGCTTCTACCGGCCATTAGAAGCCCGGAACACTCCATTGTTTTCAATGGAGCTCCCAACATTCCAATGTTCTAATATAGCCTTATAGCTTGCTGCTGAGGGCTATACTGGTTGTTAAAGGCCTTGAACCCGAGTTATAGGTCTGAGTCACAGGCGAGGGCCTAACGAGGGAGAGGGCCTCAAACAACCATTATATCGCACGAGGTAGAGGGGCTATAAGGCTATTAGAACATTCCACCCACTAAGTGTAGAATGTTCTTAATTAAAATCGAGAAATCTGAAGACGAACATTGGAATGTTGGAGCTGCGGGCCTATACCAGCTATTATAAGCCCTGAGCTACTCCATTTTGGCGCTCTCAACATTCCAATGTTCTAATATAGCATTATAGCCCGATGCAGCGGGCTATACCGGCCATTAAAGGCCCGCTCCAACGTTAAAGGGCGAGCCGAGTTGCCTTTAATGGCCAGTATGGCCCAGCTACGGCGGGCTATAAGTCTATTAGAACATTACGCCACTAGAGGGCAGAATATTCTAACAAATAAAACAAAGGCCTCAGTGAGCCAGAGGGGATTTAAATCCCCTCGGGCTCCATGATGCCATTGATCACAGCAACAGCTGTGAAGACAAACATTGGAATGTTGGAGTTCTGTGCCTTTACAAGTCATTAGAAGCCCGGAGCACTCCATTGTCTTCAACGGAGCTTCCAACATTCCAGTGTTCTAATATAGCCTTGGCTCTAGCAGCCATTAAAGGCCGGCTCCAGTGTTCGGCGAGGGCCTTTAACGAGGGAGCGGGCCTTTATGGCCGGTAGAGCCCACTACGAAGGCTCTAAGGCTGTTAGAACATTCCGCCCCTAGAGGGCAGAATGTTCTAATTTGTAAAACAAAGGCCTCACAGAGCCCGAGGTGGTTGAAATCCCCTCGGGCTCCGTGAGGCCTTTGTTCACAGCTGTTGCTGTGAGAAAACATTGGAATGTTGATGCTTCAGGCTTCTACCAGCCATTAGAAGCCTGGAGCACTCCATTGTCTTCAATGGAGTGCTCAACATTCCAATATTCTAATATAGCCTTATAGCCCGCCGTAGCGGGCTATACCGGTTATTAAAGGCCCGCTCCCGCGTTAAAGGCCCGAGCCGAAGGCGAGGGACTTTAACAAGGGACCGGGACTTTAATAGCCGGTGTAGCCCTGCTACGAAGGGTTATATGGCTATTAGAACATTCTGCCACTAGAGGGCAGAATGTTCTAACAAATAAAACAAAGGCCTCTCGAAGCTCGAGGGGATTTAAATCTCCTCGAGCTCCGAGAGGCCTTTGTAAAACATTGGAATGTTGCTCTGCGGGCCTTTACCGGCCCGTAGAAGTATGGAGCACTCCATTGTCTACAATGGAGCTCCCAACATTCCAATGTTCTAATTATTCTTATTTTTTATGTCTCTCTGGTTTCCAATATGGGCTTCCAGACTGGGCGTAATTTTCCTTGCATGGGCAAATCAATACATAAACAGAATAGAAAGAGCTGCATGGCAGAAACAGCCTTGTATCTCTGTTCTCTCACTATTAGGCAAAACGAATTAAGTTAAATTACTGGGGTTACAACATGCCTTGCATTTGCCACATACAAAGAAACCACTGAGGATCATTCCTCTTCCCCTGTTGGCCTTGTTGATGTCACCTCTAACTAGAGTGTCTTTAAGGATTTACTTCGTATGTAAGTTATCATAGTTTCTCTGCAAATAAATCTCCAATAACACTGACACACTTCAGTAAATGCCAATGTTTTCTCCGTAGCACTCTCAGATCATTGTTGCAGCAGTCACATATGGTAATCAATCTGATCTCATTATTGTTCATTTTTGGTTCCTTCTGCTTGGTATCAAACAGGAGATCCTGTCTGCTCTTTGTTTTAATTCTCTCCACTGCTTCATTTAATACTCATTGTCGGGAACCCTTTTTTAAACCTATTTGCATTATTTCCTGTTCTACCTCAAATAGTCGATCATTGCTGCAGTTGCACTTAGCTCTCATCAATGACCCATAGGATATACTCCCTTTAAGTGATCAGGGTGATTACTCATGGTAAGAGGCTATTGCCTGCAGTGAGCTTACAATGCAATCTAGACAATAACCTGTCTTGTTTGACTACCACAACCGCATTCAAAGAATACAATTGATATTTTGCCATAGGCTGAGTTTTTTTTTGTTTCGATCACTCAGAAATCTCTTGGCCAGTAGTTCATTCCCTTTCCATATAATAAACAGGTTGTCAATAAATCTTAACTAAAGGAAAATATGTCCTTTGTAGTTTATAGGGAACTCGTGGTGTGGGAAATAACTTTAAAAATCAAATTTCGACTTGCAAAAGATTAGAATCGCACCTTAGAATGCATTTAAACTGCTGCAGAAAAGTTTTCACATAGAAAATGACACGTAGGAAAATATGCTTGCTTCATAACATGAAAAGAATCCTTTTAAATGCATCATTAATGTTGCAGAATATTTCATAAATAAATAACACGTAGGGAAAACGTGCTTGCTTATATGTTTATGAAATAATGTAAAGACTTTTTTTTTGTACTAGGCTATCATTCTTAAATGTACCCCTTTAGTAGGCCCAAAAGCCTTTTCTTTCGACTCTTGCCCTTAGCTTAATAAATGTTTATTTAGAGCATTTTGCCTAGCACCAGTATCTTGCTTAGGAACGTGCTGATTTCAAGCTTATGGTACTTTAGCCTCATCATGCCACATTAGCTCATGTAAATTAAATAATGGACTGTGCTGTGACTGTTAGAATAAATATTGATTTAGATATTTTATGTATGCTTCACCAGAGCATTATTGCTAGTTAAGTCTCAGCATATTCGACTTGCTTTTGTATTCACAATGGACACAGAGTGCATCTTTTAGCTTAGGTAAGAAGGTTCTCATGAGAACTTTCCTCCATGTTACTAATGCACAATACATTGTTTTACCATACCCTGGCGTGAATGTTTACCTTGGGAATCGAGAGGAGAAGCATCAGATGTTGATGACACCACCAGATGAGCGGTTTTCATTGGAGGAGAACTATTAATTTCAAGATTCAATACATTATTATGTGATTTTATATTAATGAGTGTTCCTAGCTAGTCAGTCAGACACTCTCATGCAGAGACGCAAACTCTCTCACACTTTCTCTTGACCCTTACTAGGGATTCATTTTGAGACTTGACCTATTCTTCCTCTTTGTTACCGACAACTATTGCTAAAGGTGACTTTATTTCTTACCTACCTAAACCCTTTTCATGATCAATGCTACTAGAACGATCGTTGCTGCTGCAGCTGTCGGGAACTCAGCTGAGTTTCCAGAACGACTCTTTATGGGAAGTTCTATTTTGCTCTTTTCCGAAAAGGAACTCTTCATGGGCTCTATCTTAGGGTAGATCAGACTCTTAGCTAGTTTAGTGACAAATTTCCTTTATGGAACACTTTGTATTGATTTATGCCCGTCACTAATCAATCTTTCATTTGTTATTTCTGTAAACTGAACCAATCTGAATAAAGATGACAAAATCATACTAATCCTTTAAGATAAATAAAGGTTTTGAAAACTTCACCAACCTCTCATCATTGACTGAACATCAAGAATCTGACAGTTGATGATATATGCATGACTTGTATTCTTGTTCCAGCTCCATCCAACCACGGTGGCCAAGGTCCATTGACCTAGAAGGAAGCCAACAGGATTTCCAAAGGACGGAATTTGTAAGTTGGGGTGTTAGGTCTTAATGACCCTTTGGAAACCTTCCTGAGATTACCTGCAGTGGCAAGAACCTGCTGGTCCCACCAGCCCATCAGCAGGTTCACATAGCTAGAGGCAAGCATGTGCCCATCACACTCCCCTCTAAATGTGCCTGTATATCTTTTCACCAAAGCTGAAAGTGTTATTTTTGAGACAGAAATGAATTCTAGTCATAAGCATCTCTGTGTGGGTATAGTACCAGATTGATCTTGCACTTGCTCTTCGAAATTGTTTACCCGCAACAACCCCATATTTGTGACTTATGGTTTTGTATAGTGCTGTCACATCTAATGTCATCAGGAGAAAGTCGCCTTCTCACTCAAGCCCCTCAATCCCTGCTACAAAGTCTCTACTCTCCTTAATGTACAAAGGAAGCTCCATAACAAATGGTCTGAGGAAGGAATCAATGTCAGGTCTTTGGGGGAAAAAAAATAAGAGAGTTAGAAAACTTCATATTGTAGGAGGGGGAGGACAGGAGGGCAGGGCATTGGAAACTACAACCGTGGAGGGCAGGGACTTCCTGGTTCAGTCCAAGACACGCTGCCCCAGCCACTACAGGGCACAGATAGACTACGTGTTGATGATACTATTGGCCTCCTTGGTTTTACTTCATCTCTGTGCAAATCATGTTTAAAGGTTCGTCGAGCGTATAGTAAAGTTGTTCTAATTGTCTGACTTACTTTTAAACTCTCGTCTTCGGTTGTGGTCTCTGCGGTCCCGAGAAGATAACTTAGCCCGCGCAGGTTCCACATGAATTAAGTAGGCCCCTTCTCAGGACCGCAGAGACCACAACCGAAGACGAGAGTTTAAAAGTAAGTCAGACAATTAGAAGAATTTTACTATACGCTCGACCAACCTTTAAATACGACATTTCTGACTGGCAGCTCCAATAGCAATATGCGCAGATTAAACGTGAGTCTGTGAGGCCCCCCTGGACACATCATAGATCGCGAGTATGCTTACTTGTCTATTTAATTGCACAACACCTTCTGCACACTGCGCGAGCCAATTAGTTTGAATTGGTCTTTACTAGAATGGGCAACATTCTATAAGGCTCAATTCCGGTTACCCAACGCATTAACTCAACCCTAATTTCTGCACTTTTGGTTCTTCTGACAATAAAACCTGCGCCCAGGATAACACCAATTAATAGAGCTGGCCTCTTACACTTTGTCTCACTTCCACCCTTCTCCATAGATTGTATAACCACATCAAGATTTCCTAGTAAGTGGGGTTAACCCCCTTTTGTTTTTGCCTTTTTGCTTCTCTGTTTCTTTGTGCTTTTTTTGTGTAAGCATTTGTCTCAGTACTTTTCAACAATACTAATGAATAGCGCTCTGTGGAATATACCCTTAATATATTTTTTTCCCAAAACTCTGGGCCTTTCCAAATTTGCTATTTCCACCATAGCAAATAAGGTACCTAGAAGGATTGCAATGCATTTATAATTTGGTGTCTCTCTCTCAATGTAATTATTAAAATGATGTAGCATATGTCGACCATAAGGAGAGGCCACTCTTGACCTCAATTGTGATTAAGATCAGAGCAAACCATTTGAATGGATGTTAATAGATTGTACAACATGCTGATTAGCTAATTGATTTAGGGCAATATCACTGTTTTGTTTCCTGTTTTTATTCACAAATTAGTTGAATTGCATTTTGATTTCTTCTTTTAATTTGCATTTTACATCTTTTCCTCTCTCTTCCTCTTTTTTCTACCCTTGTCCCTCACTATTGCCCTCCTGAATAAATCCCTTCCTTTGATGTTTCCATTGTCTGCGTCTGTCCCCACTCAAAGTTTTTCCATTCACATGATAAAGAACCAATGGCCCACTGGTCATGCTTTTGGTTTTTATTTTTTGTTTCACTTAACATTATGTTTTCAATGTAAATGTCAGCCTTGAAAAAGCCCTCTGCCTGTTGGCCACATGGGCGAAACACGTGTCAGCTGTTCTTTTGTGTTTGAATGCACTTCTGGAATAAGAATTAAAACGGCACATTATGCTTTAAAAAGGACTTTGGGAATTATTATCCGAAATATTACTATGATTAATAGGCACAGACCTCTCTCTAGGCCTAAATCATTTCTTCAAAACCAGTGGCTCTTGGGTGTAGCCATTTGAGAGGCACGTGCCAACCGCAACATTGGGTCCTGACCCCTTTGGCATGAACCCTAGCACCATACACCCATTGCTTAGAAAATAATACAATAGGCTGCCTAAGGTCTTTATACACGATATATTTTCCCTGCCTTGGGAGCGTTGATTATCAGCAGGTGGTCCTTTTGTTTTCAATCTGATACATGGGCGTTCCCATACAACCACCCATGGGTTTTAATGCAAAATTGTAGACAGAGATGTGCACCAAAACCACATGCATCCTTGAGACAGGCTTAGCAGAGAAGAAATGTTTTCATTTTTCCATACTTTTCAAACATTGCATGTGTGCTGCACTGCATAGCACATACAAGGCGGGAAAAGTATGAAAGCATAGTTTGTGTACTGGAAGTCTCCCCTTCCAGTGTATAACCTATGCTTGACAGAACGTGCACACATACTTGCACTAATGTGCAAGAGTGTGAATGTTGGCACATGGCAGCCTAAAGTGCACCAACGCTTGGGGATAGGAAAACAGCGTCATATATTAATAAACATGGCGCTGTTTTTCACGCTTCTCTTTGAGGCAACGCTGCACAATAACGTTGATTGCTAAGCTGTATTGCGTCACATTTTTAAAATTTCATCTGAGGTGTTTTTCTAGCAGTGTTTTGTTGTTGCGTGCATTTCCTGCAGCATTACGTTTTTGTTCTGCTCTTCGAGTGTCTACAATTTGTTATTCTGTGCCAGTACCACACATGTATTTTTAGTTCCTGTGGTTTTCCTCTTCATTTTTGGTGTGACTTTATAAAAATCAGTATGACATGTGCCATTAGCTTGATATCTGGCCACACCCAATACTCGTAGGGGGGTGTTTCGTTGAAACGTTCACCTTCCTGGTCTGTCGGCATACTTTATTCTTCATCACTCCTGGAAATTATGCGACTATATTACAGAGGGTGTACTTGGGTCCCTGTACTTGTTGGTTTGGGACTTAAGGTAGGCTAGTGTTTTTTTTCATCTATTGTTAATAAATCATTCATGCAGATGAAAAGTTTCAAGGTTCAAAGCTCATGGTTCCAGTATGATGGGCTATTACGTTTGCCAATGAATTGATTTTTTTACATATGTAGCCCCTCTGAGATTCATGAAGTGTGTTACCTCTATGATATTGACGAGGTCCATGAATGACAAAACATGTTCCTAATTGCTGAATATGTTCGAGAGAGATTTGCCTTGAGGTGAATTTTTAAGACATACTGCATTTTTTCTAGAAACCAATGAAGCTGAACACTGAAATTTCCCTGGTGGAAATATACATAGAACCATACTTAGGTTCCGGTTTGCGTCACTCTTGCACCAAGAAACGTGGTGCAAGAGCGACGCCAACTTTAAGTCATATTTTTAAAGCCACTTTGCGTGGCTTTGATTGACTCCAAACATATGGAGTAACGCAATGCAGTGCAAATCGTTGCGTTGCGTTACTATGCCCTGGGTAGGTGCTCCATGGGCATTGCGTGGGTGTTCCCATGCAACTCCCATGGATTTTGACACATTCCCAGATTAAAAGCCCTTGTAAACCTGGGAATGCTCCAAAAAATATGCCTCTCCAGGTGAGGCGTAACGAGGAGAAATATGTTTATTTCGTCTCGTTCTTTCCTCTTTCTATGTGTCCTGCATTATGCAGCACACATAGAAAGAGGAAAAACCCTCTCAGGATTGTTTTTGTGCAGGAAGGTGTCCCTTCCTGCACAAAAACAATTCTGCCTACAACACAGGCACCCTTGCACCATGGTGCAAGGGTGCCTGTGTTGGCGCTAGGCTGCCAAAACGGCACCAGTGCAAGGGAAAATGACAGGAATGTGCCGTATTTGATTAATGCGGCGCATCCTGCCCTTTCTCTGTGAGGCTGGGCAGTGCAGCAAGGTGAGTTGTTGAGCTGCACTGCACCATACACCCAATAAATAAGGCCCATAATTGTGCTGCTTTCGAATTCTGCAGTGGCTCTATGGTTGGTCTCAAAATGGCCATGGGAAATGTTTCATTTTTATTAGCAGATCACTGGATGAGTTCTCTCGTTTACTTTTATAATGAAAAATTGAAATGTCAGAGGAACATGAAATGAAATAGTTGAACACATTTGGTGGAAATATCTAGCAGCTTTGGAGCTATAGCTATTTTAATCATATCAATTTTAGAATAGGTTTCAATGTGATGACTTCCACAGCTCTGATGCAAATTCTTGCTGCATTAATTGGAATCCCATCTGACGGTTGACAGCTGTTTACGTCCCCCTCAAAGTTGGTGTTGAAACACAATTTTAGTTCTATTTAAAAAATGCAGCTAAAAGCAGTGGTAATGCTGTGCAGTAATAGGAGCGTTACCACAAGACTTTATTGGCGTATTTAAAAAATCTAGAAAAGGAATAACTTGCAATAAAAAGGGTACCTCGAATATTCTCGCATCTTTTCAATAACAGCTTTTCGTAATCATAGATTTTATTAACCTGAGGTTTAACAGTAAATATCTTAGTTTTTAAATACAACTGACTGCCGAAAATCCAATTATTAAGTATTCACAGAAATGTTTGTCAAAGACATAGAAACAGCAATATACAAAGGCAAACATGGCAGGGGCAGTTCCTCTATAGGAGCGTGGGGGCGTTGACCCCTACTGGTAGCCCCCACAGGCCGAGAGACTCATTAAGCTAAAATGTACCCGTTCTGTCACTCATTTTTCCATTGGGGGGGCTACAGCGCTCTCCAACAACGACCGGGACCAGCTGAGGTTATGAAAAATGGACTGCGCATGTCAGATTGGCCGGTGGTTTCACCATGATCAATCTAACATGTGCAGTTCAGGTTACCAACACCAATGTTACGAGGGAGATGGAATGGCAGAGACACAGCCTCATTGGTCTCCAATGGAGCGTTGTGCTTGCCTGACCCAGCCAATCCTGGCACTGCTCTTATGCTGTTTAGTATTATAGACAGCATGAGAGCAGTGCTTAGATTGGCTGGGAAGCTTCAGGAAAATTTGCTCTGGAACCAGCTTTCATCTTTTAACATGCAGGCAGAGCAACGCGTTGGGTGTACTGCAATAAAGGTAAGATAACGTTTATTTATTGCAGTACCCCATCCTTTTAATGGATGGTAAATGCTCTTTAAATAGACTGTGCCCTATCACCACTGCATTACGAATTCCATTTTGCAGCTATGCTGTGCTTCAAATTGGAATTCGTATTGCAGAGGTGTTCGGGCACTTCCTATTTATAGAGTAATTGTTGTTCATTATAAATTTTAAATATATTTCTCTTTGCGTCTCACCACTTTCAAAGGCCTTCAGCCACCACTAAAACAGGGCCTGATCTACGAAAAATTAGCTAGTTGCAACTCTGTCGTAAACGTTAAAATAGCTCTAGACGACATGTTAAAAGCACATAAATAAGGATTTTTTAAATTACCAGAGTGACTCGTCAAACTAAGGAATCACTAATTTGACATGAAAATAGTGATTTCCTGAAAATAAATAACAAATTGTAAACAATATGAATATATGATTTGCAAATTGCGAATATTCGCAAAAACACATTCTAGCACTAGCAAATTACCATCCAATTAATGCAGTAGTAGCCAATTTCAAAATTATTGAAAATTCCATCACAGCCTTAAACAAGCACTGACAATGCCAACATGTCTGGCTTATGAATGAAAGTGACTTTTTTGTCATTGATGGGTTTAGGTACACAATAGATCATCATACATGCACTCTATCACTCATCTTTGAACTCATGCATCTGTTCATCCGTCCATTGACTCATTCTAGGATTCACCCTCTTACACAACTGCAATAAAACTAAACATAGCAAAAAGTGTCCTTCTTTAAAAGGTATTGTAAATAGTCTATTGCTATTTTAAAGTTCAAGCATAGGTGCAAGATTTAGAACCAATTTGTTGGCCATCTTGGAAGAATAAAACAATGGTAGAAGGAGAAAATTCAAAACTAAAGGACTGGTGAACCTCCCCTGACACTGAAGCACACTTATTTTCATGCTGATGTACAGATGTGATCAGAAATGCCACCATTCACAGGGCAAGAAACAAGAGAGCCAATGACTGATGTGGACTGAAACATTACCCCATGCAGTTTGTTGTCATGGATGTAAGCGAAGTGTAAATGACACTCACACAGAACAGAGCAGTTCCAAATGCCCTCTATGTATCTATATCAATATGTATTTATATATATTGAAGGATGTATTATCGAATGATTTTTTTTTTATTACACGATCCTGGCAGACAGCTAAGAAAAATTTCTAGCAAGAATTATTACAGGGCTAATCTTTTCCCCCTGAGTTTGTGAGAGGCAGTAATGAGCACCAAAATTATTCCCTACAAAAATAATCTGTGACATTTCATGTAACAAAATATCTATCTGTAGGCTTTAATACGGAGAAATAACAATTCACCCTTATTCTCATATTGATTCTAATATGCGCTTTTCACAATCAATATGTCAGGCCTATTATAATTCTCATAACTTTTCATAATATACAGATCAGACCTATGGCAACTGAAACATTTTTCCTAGTGAACCAATCAGACCCATAGCTGTTATCATTGACCTATCACCAGCTGAGGCCTCCTGTACAAACTCTAGGCTTTCTCAGAAGGCAACCATCAGACCTATAGTCATAAAATTACACAGTATAGAAAATCACAGTTAGCAAAGCAAACTACTATCCCCCCTGAGAGGGTCTCATAAGGATTTTGACAGTACAAATCTTCTATACCTACGGTTTGTCAGAGGAGGTAACCAGCACCAAAACCCTTGCCCACTATGATAATCTGTGAGATTTCATGTATTAAAATACATATCAGTAGGCTTTAATACAGAGTAATAACAATCTACCCTTAAATACCTATTGACTTTAACATATACTTTTCACATTCAATATGTCAGGCCTAATGCCTTTATTGTACCTTTTTTAAATAAACAATCAGGCCTATAACTTTTACCGTTGGCTTGTCACCATAACCAACTCAGTCAAACTGTGTTGGCTCATTAGCTTTACCACAATGCAAACATCAAGTATACCATAATAAAATTACAAACATGTACAAAATAAAGTTATCTATTAAGGAATTAGACAAATGCAAATTGTCTATCCCCATGGTTTGCTCAGGTGGGTCACCAACACAAAAAACCCTTGCCTATTACTGTAATCTGCAGGATTCCATGAAACAAAATACCTGCCTACAGTTTAGCACAGTGTAATACCAGTTCACATTTTAAAGCCTATTCCCCTTAACACATGCTTTTTCACAATAGGTAAGGCCTACTTGCTTTGTCATAAATGTTCATTATAAACAGATGTCACCTAAGAAATCTGACATCACTTTTCCTATTGAACCATTAAGGCCTCTAACCTTTACCAATGGCTTGACACTACATACAATCCACGCCTACTGCAGTGTGCATAAACTGGCAACCATCAGGCATAGAATTATAAAATTACAAATATGTACAAATTAGATTTGGCATAACAATATACTTATACAACCCCTCTCAACATGGCCTAACAAGAATCATCACAGTGAAATTCTACTCCCAGGGATTGTCATAGTGGGTGACTACAGGAAATTGGGTTACTGGTTGAGGGGGGTAAAATCATACTCAAGCAGCAAATACAATTCTTGTCAGGGTGAAACACAAGCAAAACCCAAATTAGCCTGAGCTTAACCCTCTGGTAGCTTGGCACAAAAGCAGTCAGGTTTAATTTAGAGGTAATGTGTAAAGTATTTATGCAGCACACAATCAGTAATAAAGTGAAAAAATAACACAAGAATAACAATCTTACACCAGTTTAGAAAAATAGAGTAAAGTTTAATACATTTTTTGATACCAAAATGACTTAACTCCAATTGCTAGAACCAGAGATATGCAATTTTAAATGTTTTGTAGAAATCAAGAGCTAGGAAGCAAAAAGCGCCAACTGTGGTCATCTGGTCACGTTATTCTGGGTCCAAGTCAAAGGTTCAGGCTGACTGCGATGGGTCGTGGGCCAGATACAGGACTGAGTTCAGTCTGCTGAAAATTACCTTGTGGCCTGGGCGTTGAGATTCAAAGTCCTTAGGTTGAGCTGCATGGGCCGGCGTTGAGGGACCGCCGATGAGGAGATGCGTTGCAAGGTCCAGCATTGAGATGCACCACGCAGCGGCGAAGTCAATGATCGTTGCTGAAGAACTGCAATGTGAGGACCTGCGTCGTCATCGAACAAGCCAGTGGGGCTTGTGGAAGCTTGCGATGCATTGATGCAGGGGATGAGAAGCATCGCGTAGGACCAGTGTCAGCGTTGGGCTGTGTTGGCATTGAAGACGCTCTTGGGGCTTGCAAGGACTTGCTCTGAGATGCATCGGCTTCAAAGACGAGGTGCGTTGCACTGGGCCGGAGTTGTTGGTGGCTGCATCTCACTGCGCCAAGATGCATGGAGATGTGTCAACGTCAAAGGTACCAGTTATGTCCCTGTGCTTGAACAGGGGGGAAGCCAACAGGCCTTTGGAGATTTCTTGGAGAGCTGGGTCCACACAGCAGGTTGGATTCAGCAGAAGAGTCCTGGTGCAACACCAGCAGGCCTTGGGCAGCAAAGCAGTCCTTGGTCAGCAAGCAGATCAGCAGGGCAGACTTCACAGCCGGGCAGTCCGTCTTCCTGGCAGAGTCTACAGCTACAGAATTGATTGGAAGAGTTGGGTCTGAGGGTCCACTATTTATGTAAAAAATCAATGGGAACAAGCTAAGAGGTAGAAGCTCCATGTTTATGTCTTGGGGAAAAAAAAACATTAGTTTTGTAGGAAGACCCTCACCCACCAACCTAGTTGGTGGCATGCTTCATCATCGGGTCCCACCCAAGGCCCGAGTGCGCCTTGGATGTGCTTCAACGCCTGATTACAGCGGAGCGGGTTGTGTGCAGTGAGTATGCAGTGACAGTGGAAAGTGTGTGGCTTAAAAACTGTCCGAAGTGTCCCTGGTATGTGGAAATTTAATGGTTGGGCCCTTGGCAGTGTTAAAACAAGGTGGATATTAGTGGAGATAGACTATGTCTCCAATATCCAGTGCGGTCTACATGTTTCAGCCATGAGTAATTACTGTGCACATTGAAGCCAGCACTGCCTAAATGTTTATGTTTGTATGTCTTTTGTCTGCCCTACTTTCCTTCCAAACAGGCACTGAGCCATTAGAGGAATACCTCCTCTTCCAGATAACGCACCTTAGCGTGTGCGACACATCTTTGGTCATCAATACATATTAGTTTTAGACCATCACATATTTATCTTTCACATAGGTCCTGACGAAAGCCGGCATATTATAAAGTCCTGGCTGAAACATGTAGACAGCACTGGATATTGGAGACATAGGGGCCGATTCCGATCTCGGTCGGAGGCGCACCCAATACCATTCGGTCGGGAAAAAAGCCATGCGAATGCCTGTTTCCCGACCGATCCGTACATTATTCCGAACGAGTAAGTACGATGTGCACAACAGCATAGAATCCGGCCGAGTCGTACTCACCCAATCCAGGTCCTGTTCTCCGACCGAGGCGAATCCGGAAACGCCGAATCGAGTCGCACGGAAGGGAAAATGCAGGCCCGTCCGGCCGGACAAGTACGATGCGCGTTCCGTACGCGCCGAACCCGTCGCTACGTCCGGCACGTCAAAGCTTCCGGGAGAGGCGCACATAAGCTCCGATTCGCACCACAACACGATCCACGGCTACGAGGCGCACACGTCAGCGACGAGGACGACGCGAAGCAACGAGAAAGACGAACGAGACGAACCAACCATGAATCCCTTCGTTCCGATCCTACCAATATTCTACATTTACTACCGGAACAGGCACGGACGCGTACGGCGCAGAAGGTAAGTCAGACACCAACCACAAAAACATACAACACGTACACGACACATCACACACACACAGAGGGATGCAGAATTTACTTACACCAGCAACAGCAGCACCATAGGGGCGGGATGCCCATCACCAATGCCACATATGCACACAGGGGCCTGGATGCGCACCACCACTACCACCCCTACCCAGGGGGGGCTGGATGCCAACCACCACTACCACCCTTAGCCATGGGGGTGCCAGATGCCCACCACTACTACCACCCTTACCCAGGGGGGGCTGGATGCCTACCACTACTACCACCCTTAGCCATGGGGGTGCCAGATGCCTACCACTACTACCACCCTTAGCCATGGGGGTGCCAGATGCCTACCACTACTACCACCCTTACCCAGGGGGTGCCAGATGCCCACCACCACTCCCACCCTCACCCAGGGGGGGCTGGATGCCTACCACTACTACCACCCTTAGCCAGGGGGGCTGGATGCCTACCACAACTACCACCCTTAGCCAGGGGGGTGCCAGATGCCTACCACTACTACCACCCTTAGCCAGGGGGGCTGGATGCCTACCACTACTACCACCCTTAGCCATGGGGGTGCCAGATGCCCACCACTACTACCACCCTTAGCCATGGGGGTGCCAGATACCCACCACTACTACCACCCTTACCCAGGGGGGGCTGGATGCCTACCACGACTACCACCCTTAGCCAGGGGGCTGGATGCCTACCACTACTACCACCCTTAGCCATGGGGGTGCCAGATGCCTACCACTACCACCACCCTTAGCCAGGGGGCTGGATGCCTACCACTACTACCACCCTTAGCCAGGGGGCTGGATGCCTACCACTACTACCACCCTTACCCAGGGGGGCTGGATGCCTACCACTACTACCACCCTTAGCCATGGGGGTGCCAGATGCCCACCACTACTACCACCCTTACCCAGGGGGGCTGGATACCTACCACGACTACCACCCTTAGCCAGGGGGCTGGATGCCTACCACTACTACCACCCTTAGCCAGGGGGTGCCAGATGCCCAGCACTACTACCACCCTTACCCAGGGGGTGCCACATGCCCACCACCACTACCACCCTTACCCAGGGGGCTGGATGCCTACCACTACTACCACCCTTAGCCATGGGGGTGCCAGATGCCTACCACTACTACCACCCTTAGCCATGGGGGTGCCAGATGCCTACCACTACTACCACCCTTAGCCAGGGGGCTGGATGCCTACCACTACTACCACCCTTAGCCATGGGGGTGCCAGATGCCCACCACTACTACCACCCTTACCCAGGGGGGCTGGATGCCTACCACTACTACCACCCTTAGCCAGGGGGTGCCAGATGCCCACCACTACTACCACCCTTACCCAGGGGGTGCCAGATGCCTACCACTACTACCACCCTTAGCCAGGGGGCTGGATGCCTACCACAACTACCACCCTTACCCAGGGGGTGCCAGATGCCTACCACTACTACCACCCTTAGCCATGGGGGTGCCAGATGCCTACCACTACTATCACCCTTAGCCAGGGGGGCTGGATGCCTACCACTACTACCACCCTTAGCCAGGGGGGTGCCAGATGCCCACCACTACTACCACCCTTACCCAGGGGGGCTGGATGCCTACCACTACTACCACCCTTAGCCAGGGGGCTGGATGCCTACCACTACTACCACCCTTAGCCTGTGGGGCTGGATGCTTACCACTACTACCACCCTTAGCCATGGGGGTGCCAGATGCCTACCACTACTACCACCCTTACCCAGGGGGTGCCAGATGCCCACCACCACTACCACCCTTACCCAGGGGGGCTGGATGCCTACCACTACTACCACCCTTAGCCAGGGGGCTGGATGCCTACCACAACTACCACCCTTAGCCAGGGGGCTGGATGCCTACCACTACTACCACCCTTAGCCAGGGGGTGCCAGATGCCCACCACCACTACCACCCTTACCCAGGGGGCTGGATGCCTACCACTACTACCACCCTTAGCCATGGGGGTGCCAGTTGCCTACCACTACTACCACCCTTAGCCAGGGGGCTGGATGCCTACCACAACTACCACTCTTACCCAGGGTGTGCCAGATGCCTACCACTACTACCACCCTTAGCCATGGGGGTGCCAGATGCCTACCACTACTACCACCCTTAGCCAGGGGGGCTGGATGCCTACCACTACTACCACCTCTACCCATGGGGGGCTGGATGCCTGTCACTACTACCACCTCTACCCATGGGGGGCTGGATGCCTACCACCAACCCCACCCCCACTCATAGGATGGACAATGCATGACACAACCAGCACGCCACAACCTAGGGAATGCAAGAAAAAGACATCCCCCCAACACCATGACAAGCGTGTGTAGACTGTGTCAAATGCCTACAACACTGAACATGACTTTGAACATACAATGTGACCCCCTATCACATGTGCCACACATATATGTGTGTGGCCCCCACAATGCAAGCAGGCCATGACCATTGTGGCAATGGGGTCCAAAACCCCATCATCACAGTGACCAAAATGTAAGTGTGGGGTCCATAGCTGAAGCACATTTTGAACATTGTGGCAATGGGGTCCAAACCCCCATCATCACAGTGAACAAAATGTAAGTGTGGGGTCCATAGCTGAAGCACATTTTGAACATTGTGGCAATGGGGTCCAAACCCCCATCATCACAGTGACCAAAAGGTAAGTGTGGGGGCCCATAGCTGAAGCACATTCAGAACATTGTGGCAATGGGGTCTAAACCCCCATCATCACAGTCACCAAAAGGTAAGTGTGGGGCCCATAGCTGAAGCACATTTTGAACATTGTGGCAATGGGGTCCAAACCCCCATCATCACTGTGACCAAAATGCAAGTGTTGACAAAGAAAAAGCTGCAACTGCCAAACTGCATGGATGATTCCTGGTCACAGAACATAAAACACATCAGTGGCAAAGTAGTGCATGTGTCCCATTGCAACATAGATTGGGGGAGGCAAATACTGCAGTGCAAATAAGACATACCTTTGGCCATGTGCAGACAAACAACACCCATGGGGGCTGACACTGTCAACATTCATCAATGACACAATGACAGAAGTGACCATCAGAATGCAGACCCACATATTTGCACCAATGGGCACACAAATGCAGATACCCTGTGGAGACTGTAGAGGTGAGGTGAACAGATACCATACCATGGCAGCAATGGGACACACAAACCATGATCATTGTGCTGACCGATGACCTAGGAGTCCCAGGGACAGCAGGGGAAACCCACCAAACAACATACAGCCAATGGCACACCTAAGATATGCCAATGCAGTGGTGCAGATGCACAAACACAAACAGGCAGACCCACACTGCACATCAAACACAACAGGTGAGGGGGGGTGCCAGTGTCCCCAGGCAACCACACAACACATGAGGAGGCCTGAATACCAATTACACAGATGTGCATACAGTGCCACACAAAGGTAACTCATGGATCCAAATCCCCTATGTGGGCAATCAGGCATTGTCAGATGAGAGGGAGCACAAATCACACATGTCACACAAGCATGTAGGAACAGCAACTGACACAGCAAGACACAGACACACCACAGCACTACCCCGAGGGCCCCCACAATGTGGTGACCCTGGGCTGCATTACAATCCCACTGTGATGACAAAGCTAAATGTCGTTCACACTGTGAACCACAGTCATGTGTCCTGAGCAACAAACTACCATCATACCTACACAAGCACAAATCAAGCAGCACGGCCAGTAAGCCAAGGCCAACATGGAGGCAGGGGTGTAGCCGGGCAACAACTCTCATCTGCACACACTCAACACCACACACCTCGACCTCCAACAATGTGCAGCAGTGAAGCACACATGCACTGGTGACATTGCACATGCACCCATGACAATCCCAGGGTGGTGGGTGGGAACCAAGGTGCAGAAACACATCACACATGGCCACTCAACAAGACTCCTGAATGTCTGACACACTGCACACTACGCTGTACATGGAGATGACGGCAATACCACATCAACCAATGGGATCCCAGCCACAGTCACACACCAATGAAGAAGCCAAGGTCACCCACAAAGAACACACATAGACAACTACCAACATTGCAGCCCGGACCCTGAGGAGTGCCAGCAGTCACACACACAACGTGTCACAATCACTGAAAGATAACACAAACTGGAAATCACATGACAGGTGTAAACAACAAGTGCCAAGGGGAATCCTGACTGTGACCCATCTGCGTCTGCACACAAACTCAGCCCTGACAGCAAACACACCTATGGGTGACACCCTGATGACCAGTAATGTGCCATGCACCCACACCACAGAGAACCCAGGGAGAAGACTTTGGGGGAACATAGGTCAACTCAGCAAGCATCACAAACAGGTACAACACTAGGGATCCCAGCATGCACAGCAAAACGGAAGTGAACACACAGACATGCTCATACAACACACACCTTGGGCGCAGGCAATGTCACAGGAATACACACTGCCATGAGGGGACTCCACTCCTGTGTGAGGAAAGCTGTGCCATATGTTGCCTCAGTAGGGCCCCATCATGTCAGCTGAGCACTTGGTCACACAATCAACAAATAGCACCAAATGAAGGCTCCCGTCACATCACCCTGGTCATGGGAGTGCCAACGAAATCATCAGCACAGATCCAACACACTTGTATAGCAATGTTGCACTGACAACACAGATGAGTCCTTCCCCATTGATGCCCAAACCTGCATGTCCAGTGGAGATGGCCACACGGTCAGGGAAGTAGACGAATTGAACAATGGCAGGCACAACAGATGTGCAGGGGTGGAAGCCACAGATGTGAAATTGCTAATGTAAGTAGGAAATCCCATTGCCAAATATTGAACACATGACACCCTCAGATGCTGCTAAGGATGACATGGATACACCACAGGATAGGACACATTCCCCCTGGACCACATGTGTTCCTGCACAGTAACACTTCATTATCATGAGACCAAATATCACCATCACTGCAGCAAGGGCATGGTTAGCATCATCAACAACATGTACATCAGAAGCAAAAGCACTAGAGGACAGAAAGTTGCTTTATTCAGCATATGTGTGTCCAAAAACTCAGAGAACAGTAATGCTCCAACAAAGGCCAATGGCCAGTCCATCAAGTAAGTCAATACAGGGTGACAGTGGCAGATGTCACCCTACGCATGCCTGCACTGCACAAAACCAGGGACAATCACTAGGAGGGGCAACCGGGGGGGCAGGCCAGGCACCGCAGGGACAGGATCAGGGCTCACCAGGAGGAGGCAGGGAAGGGGTGGTGGGTGCTGGAGAGCCACTGACAACTGCAGTGGAGGTGTCTGACATGGTGTGTGCCGGCACAACTGGGGGGCATGGCTCAGATGGTGTGTGTGCCAGCACGACTGCAGTGGACCGTGCAGATGGAGTGGACAGGTCCGCCACTGCAGTGCCCAAGTCAGACAGGGTGGTAGTGGACTCCACTGCAGTGCCTACCTCCAGGGGAGGAGAATGGGGAACAGGCAAGGTGGGCTGGACAGAGGGGGAGGACACCCTCACCACATCAGTGGCACAGACAAGCGCAGCGGGGGGTGTGGTGCCGGGAGAGCAAGTGGCAGGGGGAGAAGGCCGGATCCTCTTGGGGATGGTATATCTGTGGGTGGGGGAACCTGGGGCAGGGTGTGGTGGGGGCACCTGTGGAGTGGGGGCCTGAGGGATGGAGGAAGGAGACCTGGTGCCTGAGCTGCAGGGCGGCGGCGGGGTCTTGCTCTTACGACTCCGGGGGGACTTGCGGGTGGGGGCCTCAGTCTGTCTGCGCCTAGGGGAGGGTGTCCGGGGGCGAGGGGCACTCTGCTCCATGTGGGTGGGCTTCCTCTTCCCCCTGGATGCTGGAGCAGCTGGATCGTAGGGGATGAGGCTGAGGTCACAGAGGAAGAGCCGCTGTGACTTTGGGGTTGCAGGTGAGACAAGGGAGGGTGCTTTGGAGGGAGAGGCAATTGAGGACTGCGCAGTGCTTGTGGATGCGTGTGTGTGTTCCAGGGCCCCATCCCCTGTGAGTCTGGTTTCAGTCCCCTGACTGTGCGTGCGTGTGCGTTTTGTTTGTGGCGTGTGTGTCTGTGTGCTGGACGTGTGTGTGCTGGTGTGTGCCTGTGCCGGTGTGTGTGTGCTTGGGACGGGTAAGGTGCTGGGGAGTGTGGATGGAGCAGAGGCAGGAGGGGTGAGGGACTGTCTGAGGAGGGACACTGCTGCCGTCAGGGAGGAGTCCATGGACCTATTGCCCCTCTGTAGGTCAGACATGCCCGATGAGATGCCCTCCATGAACGACACCAGCTGAGTCAACAGAGCAGTGTGCGCATGGAGGACACTCAGCATGGCTGTCTGCCCTACATGGAGCTGGCGAAGGAGGTACACAGACTCCTCACTCAGGGCAGCAGGGGACACAGGGGCAGGGGGTGCGGTGCCTGGCCCGAAGGAGACACGCTCCCGAACATGGGAGCCTCCACGGACCTGGGGAATGGGAGCCGATGGGAGGGCGGTGGTGGTGCTGGTGGTGGCGGGGACAGCAACACTAGCTGGGGTGTGGTGGCTGCTGACACCCGCCTCCATAAGGGAGTCATCCTCCGAGCCGCTGTGGTCCTCAGCTGAGGTGGATGCTGCTGAGGACTCCTCGGTGTGGCTCCCCTCGCCCTCCGTGCCACTGGGTCCCTCCGACCACTCCTCGGCTGCTGACCCAGTCTGGCTCTCCGGCTCCTCCTGGTCCGTGGAGCTGTCCCCTTCCGTGGCCGTGGATGTATCTGCAATCAATGGGGAAACAGACAGACATCAGTCACCTGCACCAAACGCACACACCACTGTGAGCACAGCACATTACAGAGCAAGCCCTGGCATCATTAGTTGAACATTGCTAAAAGTGCCCTAACTGAACAGGAGAAGCCAATTGTCAGTCTGATGCCAACCATGGCACTCACATCCCACATGGCCTTGCACCCATCTGTCTGGTGTCTGTTGGATAGCAACACCCCAGTGTGGACACATGCACCACCTACACAGTAGTTGGACAGTGCAGAGGACACGGTGTAGCATGTGGACATGCACACATCACAACTCTTGCCACTGAGTCAGTACAGGTTTCCGGATGAAAGGGATGCCCAGAGTCAAATAGGAAATGCATGTGATGCATACCAGCGACAGACACCATGATGCACCCATGTCCTGATAGCCATCGCCACAATGGTGTGCATGTAGCACATGTCACTCCCCTGCAGGATCACCAATAAGTAGACACATGCCATGGCGGAGGCATGACTGCTAAGTCATACATCACTGTCTCAGTGATGTATGACTTGGCAGCCAGACAACAACACTCTGCACTGTGTCACAATAGTAGGTCATGGGGAATGCAAGTCCTGGAGCTGCACAAGTGCACATGTACATCCCCCACACAACACATCATCTTAACCCTCATCTGTCCAGGTCATACCGATTGGACATATGGGAGACCTGTGACACTACCCTCTGAACCTGAGCCCCTCACAATCTGCTGTGAATGGGAAACAGCTGCCTGAACTTCACATTTGCATACCCCAGTCTGCACGGGCAGCTGATCAAACACCTATGTGACACACAAGTATCGTCTCCTATGGTCACATCTCCAGTGGCATGCTGAGCCCCTACCGAGAAACACCCCAGCAGTCCTGGCAACAAATCCACAGCACACTGACACAGAGGCAGACACCTGAGGGGTCAAATCACTGCGCACAACGTGTCAGCTGATACACGGGAGTGGGAGTACAGGTGTATTGGATGGGCTGGAGTAGGCATGACTGTCCTGCCCCACATGAATGAGGGATGAGCCCTGGACAGTGGATAGCTGGCTATGTATGTGTGACACACGTAATCTGCACACTCCTGGGGCCCAAACATTGTTCCCACCCGCTGCATGGGTGTGTGCCAGATACCCCAGGCACATGTGGTGGCTCAGCTCAGCAAGTGGACCGCATATCAAAGCAACACGCAGATTACATGTCCAAACACAGGCATTGTGTGAACAATGGACCCACCCATGATGCCCACAACAGAGTTAGGGAAACAGATGCTGTCCCCCACCTTGAGTGAAGCAAACTGCAAGGACACAGTCCCAAGTGACACAATTCCCTGAATGTAAGGGCCACACCTGGGTATCAGATGAGGAGTGGGCAGTGCACAATAGAGGGACATGGCTCCTGGACAACATGACTGCTGTACTGTGGCAGTTTAACCAGGCCAGAGGAGGGCACATAGCATGTAATACAGAGTTCACAGTGCAGTCTTTGACTCACCCCTCCTTGCTGCTGTCTGGCCTTCAGCTGCCCATCCAGGTCTGGAAACACCACCGCCAGGATCTGGAGCATGTGGGGGTCAGGGTCCGTGTTCCGCCCCTCCTGCGAGGAGGCGACAGCTTCAGCTGGACCCGTGCAATCCTCCGGGTCCAGCCCCGAAGGTCCTGCCACCTCTTCTGGCAGTTGCGGATCCGGCGCTTGTAGACCCCCACGGACCGGACAGCCCGGACGATGTCCTTCCAGATCTCCTGCTTCCGATGGGCATTAACCTGTGAGGATGACAAAGTGAAAAGGCCATTACTACACATGCAACATATCCGTGCATGACACAGTTGTATATACATGTCTCAATCACAGGGGCACATGATGTACACAGGCAGTGCAACGCTGCCCATGGACAGTTTGCCAGAAGTCACTACATGGTATCATTGCATGGGAAGTAAAACCTTGTTCAAATGCACTGTCACTGCACCATACCTGTCCAGTGCATGTCACTACACACTATGGGGGGTGACAACTACTCAGTGAGCCTGCTAGCCAGTGGCGTGCAGACTTTCAGCCTTGCTAGTCAGACAAAATGCACATTCAGAAAGGCAGTGCACAGAACACTCACCTAGCTCCCCTGGTGTCCCATACAGCTTGCTGTACTGTGGAAGTAGGCTGTCCAGCAGGGCCTGGTTCTCCTCAAGGCTGAAGGCTGGGGCTCTCTCCACAGTACGTGCCATTGCAGGGTCCAGAGGGGGCAGAGACAGCAGCAGTGCAGTGGCAGATGTCGTCCTGGAGCATGTAGTGCAGGCAAGTGAGCTCTCAGGGGAACAGCCAGCAATATATATGTGCTGCAGAGGCAGATACTGTCCCATGTGTCCAAAGTGATAGGTCCAAGTCGTTTGCATCTTCTGAATCTGGCCAATCCATGGAATAGCAGCACCAATACATGCCCACAGCATCCTTCAAATCTTCAACTTCATGACATACATGATTTTGCAACATTGTTGTGGGTGACCAACTGAATTTCCAGCAACCGACTCGTTCGAATTTCGAAAACGCGTCCGTTGCCAGGCTAGGCCATTGACAATGGGTGCGCACCGATCGGTCCATTGCGGTTCAACGCGTACAGGGGTACAACGCGTACCCGCACACATTGAATGCAATGGGCCGGCCGGGTGCACCGATCGGTCCATTGCGGTTCAACGCATACAGGGGTACAACGCGTACCCGCACACATTGAATGCAATGGGCCGGCCGGGTGCACCGATCGGTCCATTGCGGTTCAACGCGTACAGGGGTACAACGCGTACCCGCACACATTGAATGCAATGGGCCGGCCGGGTGCACCGATCGGTCCATTGCGGTTCAACGTGTACAGGGGTACAACGCGTACCCGCACACATTGATTGCAATGGGCCGGCCGGGTGCACCGATCGGTCCATTGCGGTTCAACGCGTACAGGGGTACAACGCGTACCCGCACACATTGAATGCAATGGGCCGGCCGGGTGCACCGATCGGTCCATTGCTGTTCAACGCATCCCTGTACAAGTGACTGGCATATGTCACCATGCCTGTCTCAGATGAACATATGCCAGCCACAAATAGCTCCCAGGGAGTGAGGGGCACACCTACAACACCACAGCCTGTCCAAACTGTATCATAAGGCATGTAAGGCTGCATTTCCTATTGTGTGTATGTTGGTGTACATGTTGTCCTGTGGGTGTCACCTGGGGGCAGCCACCCCCAGGCTGTGCACGTGTTCATGGGGACAGGATCCTGGGTGTTACGTGTACATGACCACTGTGATGTGCAACTGTTCATATCTGAGCATGTGCCATGGTCACATTTCACGGTGGTGTATGTGTATGTCATGTCACATACCCCGTGAGTCCCATGTGGGACGGTATGTTTGAGCCAGGGTGACCCAGTGGCACAATAGTGATGGTCCTCCACAGTCTGTGTGCATGTAGTGTTTACAATGTCTCTGATTTCATGTGCACAATGGGAGACAGTCTCCACATCCACGTTGTGTGTGCATGGACTTTGATGTTGTGCGTGTGTGTGTCACAGACGTCCATGTCTGTCCTGCAGAGGCAAGTGGAACCACTACCTGTGGGGGTCATGGTTGTTTTGCTGTGGTGTATACATGATACTCCATGTAATGCCAGTGTCCATGTGGCAATACAGGGTCCCTGGGAATGTACCTGTCGTTGAGCTGTGATGCCTGGGGCACATCTGTCCTCACATGTCACTGTGGGGGGTGATTGTGACATGGCAGCAGGAGATGGGAACTGTGACACGGCCTCATGATATCCAATGGGCCAACCTGGGACTTATTGATGCCACTTGTTGAACCGTGATGACAGATGTTGGCCATGTATGTACCATACATGTCCTTACGGAACTGCACACTTCATGTAGTTGTGCCTCATAATGATGTATGATGTGATATTGAGTGTGTTCAATGCCGCATATGTGGGGTGACTGACAATCTTGCTTTCTTCTCCTCTGCACTGCAGGGCTCCTGCTGTCCATAGACCATTCCCAGACCTGGCAACGATGGTGGAACGGGACAGCATCCGACGGTACCGCTTCACCAGGCAGCTGATTGAGGATTTGGCAGTGCAGTTGGCCCCACATTTGCAGCCTGGCTGGCCGTATCCTACAGCGCTGACCCCCAAGGTGAAGGTGATGGCAGCCCTACACTTCTTTGCCACCGGTACCTTTCAACATACTGTGGCGACTGCTGGTGGGATGTCACAGACCATGTTCAGCCGTGTGCTCCGCGATGTTTTGGAGGCAATGTTGCTATACCTGAACCGGTACATCTATTTCCCTAGACTGCAACGACTCACTGACGTGAAGAGTGACTTCTATGCCCTGGGGAGGATGCCGCATGTCATTGGCTCCATTGATGGGACACATGTGGCTTTGGTACCACCACAGGCACATGAACAGGCCTACCGTAACCGCAAACACTACCACTCGGTCAATGCACTGGTGGTGTGTCTTGCAGATATGACCATCTCACACGTGTGTGCCCGTTTCCCTGGTTCAGCACACGATGCCTTTGTGATGAGGAGTAGTCGCATCCCCAGGATGATGGCACAGATGCAGAACCAGCGTGCCTGGCTTGTCGGTGTGTACTGACTTTGTGCCATTGTGTGTGATCTGATCTGTAGTATTCCGCCCACTTTTCCAAGTCAGCTAATGTGCACTTGTCTGTCCGTAGGTGACTCGGGATACCCCAACATGCCGTGGTTGCTGACACCCCTCAGGAACCCTGTGACACCAGCCCAGATGCGCTACAATGAGGCACATGGTCGGACCAGGAGAGTGATTGAGCGGACATTTGGTCTCCTGAAGAGCCGCTTCCGCTGCCTCGACAAGACAGGAGGGTCCCTCCCATATGCCCCAGCGAAGGTGTGCAAGATTATCATCGTCTGCTGCATGCTCCACAACCTGGCAGTGCGGAAGGAGTTGCCTCTCATCCAGGATGACAATGACCAACATCCGCCACCTGTGGAGGATCCTGGCCTGGACCACGATGCCAGTGATGATGATGATGATGGTGATGTCCGCACACAGCTCATCACCAACTTCTTTAGCTGAATGTGAGTATCCTGAGGTGTCATGTCAATGATGTGAGTTGGCATGATATGTGTAGGTGGTGCTCTGGTGCTGTTAGAGTGTGTCCATGGGCTACTTGACTGGATGTGTGTAGCGATGTGTGCTTACAGGTGGTCTGTACTCCCCAACAGTGTTGACATGCTAACTTGGTTCTGGGTGGGTATCTTGTAACATGTATTGTGCATGAGTTTTGCTGTTCTGTCCTGTTCTCCATTGCTTTTGACTGTGTGTCATTTCTGTCCTTCACAGGGTACTTTCAGATTCGTTTGGTCAACTGTGTCCACCGACGACGTCATTGTACTTCCAGGGTGGTAGCTGTTGTGTCCCTACAGGTGATGTGCGCCACACCCATGGACTTCCTTCCTTCTACAGTTGTTGACTGTGTGCCCGCTGCCAGGTGGGATTACCTTGCATCTGTAGTGGTTACGACATGTTGCAACTGTGTAATAAACCTGTGCTTCACTTTGTGATGTGCGTTGTCTGTGGTCACACATTTGACTGCCATTTGCTTACTGCACCTGTGGGCTACTTGACTACAACTGGGAATAGGTGTGGTGTCTGTGCATTGCACCGTCTTTCCTGGCAACATCAGTGTAGGCAATGAGTCAGATGGCCTAGGTGTGTATGTGTTGTGTAGCCCTGGTGGTGTGTCTCCCTCATATGTGTCACGTTGCCATTACTCACATGCCTGTGTTGTACTTGCTGTTGCAGTTCGCATACACAGTGTAATTTTGCAGTTCATCATCCCCATGACAGCACCCACGTTGGAATCACAACAGAGGCAAGTATGGTGTATTAGTGTGTTTATTGTGATACATTTGTGTGAATAGTGCACAGGATGGTTAGTGCTGTACATTTATATTGCAATCAGAAGTTCCTAGATGAATTGAAAGTACTGGTAGACAAAATCCCCAGTATCGAGGCCACAGTTGTCTGAGACATTGGTCCAACTTGTACTCCCCATGTCATGTGTGGGAGTTGTGTTGCCGTCAACAGGGTGAACAGTTTGCGCACAAAGGTGATCATCCAGAACAGGTTCAGGCTTCCTGGGGGTTGCACTTGGCCATCGGCCTCTCACTTGCCCCTCCTCGGACGACCCCTCTTCTTTGGGGGGGCCCCTCAAGTACAGGCTGCTGCGGTGCAGGGGACTCTCCGCCAGAGTCATCCTCCCTCCCTGTGGCAGTTGCAGTTGTTTCAGCACCAGATGTTGTTGGCACACAGGGAGGTGTAGACTGGTTGCTGGTCATCTGGCGGAGGCATTGTAATATGTCCCTATGCACCGCCGTCATCTCTTGCAGTGTGTCCCACTTGGACTCCACGCGGGACATGTGTGAGTCCAAGCGGGCATGATGGGCAGCCTGCTGCTCTTTGATGTCCCTGAGGAGCCCCACTACCTGGCTGAGATCTCCGGTGCTGGACTGGTACGCATCGGCTATGCGTGCCAGTTGTGGGTCATCATGCACACCAGACACCTCTGCAAGCAGCGACCTCTGTCTCCCACCCCTCCCACCACCCCTGCCGACATGTGCAGTGCGTGCAGTGGCACGCACAGATGACCCTGGTCCCCCTTGGGGGTTGGTGGTGGTGGTGGTGTCCATGGCCCCACGTTGGTCCAGGGTCCCTGTGCTGGTGGTGCTCCTTGTTCTGTCCATGTCGGCAGGGATGGTATTTGTGGTGACAGTCGTTGGAGGGGTGGGTGCAGGGGGTGCAGCTGGTGGTCCTGCTGGTGCTGCAGCTGGTGGTCCTGCTGGTGCTGCATGTTGACTTGCACCGGAGGTGCCAGGTTGGTCTTCTTCATCCGAGGAGGGCAGAGGCTGTTCGACACCAGTGAGCTCCGTATCCTCTTGAGCCTGGGACTGGGACTCCTCAGCGTCTGCTGCTGTGTCCCCATCATCACCTGTTTTTGGGAGACACACACAATGTATGTTATGTTTCTGCAGGCATCAATGGTTGACACACCTGACAGTTGTGACTGTGCCTCTGGGTGCGGGCCTGTACATTGCATTGTCCTACGTTGTCACAGTCAGGGGTTGATATTGGTGTAGCACATTGTCCTGCATTATTTGGGCATTTCTATGTATTTGTTGGGGTGTGAACATGGTCTGCATTGGTTGTATTTGGTTGACAGCCGGCCCTCCTTCCCACCCAGCCAGTCAGTTATCCCACCATGGACTGTGCTTGCATTGCAGGGAGTGAAAGTTGTCTTTCAAGATGTCAGTCAGTGGTGTCCTGCTGTTGGTTGTTGCACAGTTGCCAGCGGGGCCTTGTGCTCCCCACAGCAGTTGCCAGTGTCAGCCATCTTGTCAGTTGTTTTCCACTCCCTGTGATGTGAGCATGGTTCAGGGTGGTGTTGATGGGACAGTTGTGGGGGTGAGCTATGTCTGTGACTATGACTCCCATCATGCTATTGCCTCCACCCCACTTCCCAGCATTCCCATACTTACTTGCTTTTGTGGGGAGTTCAGTGTGTGTGGGTGTGAGAGCAATGGCAAGATGGCTGACAGTGGTGTCCTGCTGTTGGTTGGTGTGCAGTTCCCAGCATGCCCTTGTGCTCCCCACAACACAGCACCAGTGTCAGACATCTTTGATGGGCCTTTCCACTCTCTGTCGGATGTGCATGCGTGAGTGTGAGCTTGCTGGGCCATGTGGGTGGGGGATGTTGAGCTGTGACTACGACTCCCATCATGCTATTGCCTCCACCCCCTTCCCAGCATGCCCATGCTTCCTTCCTTTTGACTCTGCTTCCCTGTGGGGTGGGCTGCCTGTGCTGACAGGATGGCTGGGAGTGTTGTCCTGGCAGTTGTTTGGCTAAAAGTCCCAAGAGTGTCCCTGTGCTTCACACAACATAACCCAGGGTGGTGGTTCTTTGTGGGATCTTGAGTTAGGATGTGAGGCATTGCATTCTCCCAGGTGGGTTATGTGGAGTTTGTGTTGAGGGTGTGTGTGAGGGGAGGTGCTTGTGACTATGGTCAGTGCTGTGAGTCCTCCTTCCCACCCAGCCAGATATCCCACCATGGAACGTGCTTCCATTGCAGGGAGTGCAAGTTGTCTCTCAGGATGTCAGTCAGTGGTGTCCTGCTGTTGGTTGTTGCACAGTTGCCAGCAGGGCCTTGTGCTCCCCACAGCAGTAGCCAGTGTCAGCCATCTTGTGAGTCCTTTTCCACTCCCTGTGATGTGAGCATGGTTGTGAGTGGTGTTGATGGGCCAGTTGTGAGGCTGAGCAATATCTGTGCCTACAACTCCCATCATGCTATTGCCTCCACCCCCCTTCCCAGCATGCCCTTCCTTCCTTCCTTTTGACTCTGCTTCCCTGTGGGGTGGGCTGCCTGTGCTGACAGGATGGCTGGGAGTGTTGTCCTGGCAGTTGTTTGGCTAAAAGTCCCAAGAGTGTCCCTGTGCTTCACACAGCATAACCCAGGGTGGTGGTTCTTTGTGGGATCTTGAGTTAGGATGTGAGGCATTGCATTCTCCCAGGTGGGTTATGTGGAGTTTGTGTTGAGGGGGTGTGTGAGGGGAGGTGCTTGTGACTATGGTCAGTGCTGTGAGTCCTCCTTCCCACCCAGCCAGATATCCCACCATGGAACGTGCTTCCATTGCAGGGAGTGCAAGTTGTCTCTCAGGATGTCAGTCAGTGGTGTCCTGCTGTTGGTTGTTGCACAGTTGCCAGCAGGGCCTTGTGCTCCCCACAGCAGTACCCAGTGTCAGCCATCTTGTGAGTCCTTTTCCACTCCCTGTGATGTGCGCATGGTTCATGGTGGTGTTGATGGGACAGTTGTGGGGGTGAGCAATATCTGTGACTACGACTCCCATGATGCTATTGGCTACACTGACTTGCCCAGCATACACAGAATTCCTTTCTTTCAGTGGTCTTCACTGTATGTTGGTGTTGTAGTGGTGGCTACATGTCTGGATGTGTTTGTTAGTTATATTTGTGCCACTGCCTAGCTGTAGTTGTAGTTGTGTTTGTACATGTGATGACACGGTTAAATGTAACTTTGAGATGGCATGTGTTGTGTTTATCTGACTGACATACACATTTTGGGATGATTCTGTTCTGGTTGCTGTGTAATTGCTAAGAGTGCATGGTTTGACTCTCCCCTTGACAGTGATGTGTGTGTGTATTGTGGCAGAATATTGTGTACATTTGTTGTGTACTCACCAGGCTCTGGGATGTTTTCTAGTCCATAGACGCTCACTGGCGGAAGGATGGCCCGCACCTTCTCCTCCCAGGGCCTGAGGTATACTGGCTTGGCAGGAGGGCCACTGCCGGTGTGTTGGCTCAGGAGGTAGTCCTTCTTCAGCAGCTCCCGTACCCTCCTGCGCACGTCATACCACCTGTTCTGGATGTCAGTCTTTGTGCGCAGACATGGTGATTGTGCGTTCACCCTGTTGATGATCCTCTCCCACATCTTTGTTTTCTGGGAGATGGGTGTCTGTTGGACCAGTGCGCCAAACAGCTGTGGCTCTACCCTGAGGATCTCGTCTACCAGGACTTCCAATTCACAATCTAGGAACTTGTGATTCTTCTTTGGGGGCATGGTGATGGGTGGTGATGGTGAGTGATGTGTGTGTTGGTGTGCAGGTGAAGGTGTGTGAGTGTGTGTTTTGCTGGGTGTATGTGAGGTAGCTATTTGTTGGTGTGCTGATGGTGTGTGGCTTGTGTGAGGGATGAGCTGTGGGTGTGTGGTTGCTGTCTGTTGAGTGCTGGCAGGTGAATAGCATTTGCAAAGGATCATGGTTGGGATTTGTGTCCTTTATATGGGTGGAGTTGTGGGTGTGTCTTTGTTCTCTGTCCCCACCCCCCCAGTATTTATTGGCTTTGTAATTGCTTGTTTGGCCTTTTTTTGTGTATTTTCCCTTAGTACTTTCTATGCATGTTAGAAACGTTCTTGTGACCGAGTCGGACCCTGCAGTTGTCTCGTACGGTCTTCTCCGTTTCGTTCACGCTGTGTTTGTGCTATTTTCTATGCTGCGTACGCGTCGGTCGCGGTGTTTTGTGTTCCTTCGGCTCGCAGTTTTGTATGCGTGTCGGTTGTACGGCTTGTCCTCCGTACGACTCGGTCGTGGTTTTCGCGCCTTGCATCGTACTTTGCGGTTTGGAGTTCGCGGGTACGTTTCGGTCGGATTTGTTCTGGGTGCGTGTCGGTCGGTTCGATTCGCGTGTTTTTCCGGCCGGATTGCTGTTTTCCGTGCGGCTTGGTCGTTCGGCTTGGGTTCCGTACGTGTCGGTCGGATTTTGCACGCTTTGCATCGTACTTGGCGGGTCGGGCGCCACAGGTACGTGTCGGTCGGAATTAATTCCGGCTCCGAGTCGGTCGGTGCTTTTTCCGGCCCGAATCGGAATCGACCCCATAGTCTATCTCCACTAATATCCACCTTGTTTTAACACTTCCAAGGGCCCAACCATTAATTTTCCATATACCAGGGACCCTTCGGACAGTTTTTAACCCACACACTTTCCACTGTCACTGCATACTCACTGCACACAACCCGCTCCGCTGTAATCAGGCGTTGAAGCACACCCAAGGCGCACTCGGGGCCTTGGGTGGGACCCGATGATGAAGCATGACACCAACTAGGTTGGTGGGTGAGGGTCTTCCTACAAAACTAATGTTTTTTTTCCCCCAAGACATAAACATGGAGCTTCTACCTCTTAGCTAGTTCCCATTGATCTTTTACATATATTAACAGGGGAAGTAAACTAGTACACAGTTTCCTCTCTCTCCCTTTGATACATATTGGTCCACTATTTATACCAGGTGCCCACTTTGAAGTGGGAGAAGCTCCCCTTACAGAGGTATCTGGAATGTCCTGCATCCCTGACCTGGCCCAGCTAGTCTGGGGGCACAAAAGACTAGTGTAAAACAGATTGTGAGTGTGATGAGGTAGAGCCTTTGTGATGTGCAAGAGTGATAGGAGACAGCTCTCCCCCATCCTGAGAGAGATGACCTATTCTGCCAACACCTATTCCTCTTTTGTCTCACTGTCTGAGAGCAGTACATAAAGGCCAACTGCCAGCTACACCTAGTCATGTGACACAGGATACAAGCTGCAGGCACCAAAATGGTTGGGACAAGAAAATGGCAACTTTCTAAAAATGTCATTGTCAGAATTGAGACTTAAACTCCAACGTTACCATTACGGAGGGCTTTAAATTACGATTCTTTAGTGATCAAACTCAACATTCCTACCAGCTCCCAATTGAAAATTCTCACTTATTAAATGTAATAATGTAACCAAATGCAATTCTATGGGAGAGGCAGGTCCTAAAGGAGTGAAAATGAATTTAAGAGTTTTTCACTAACAGGGTACGTAAAAGTTAAAAGTACACTTCCAACTTTATAAATACACTGCACTCTGCCCTGTGGGCGTTTTAGGGCCTACCATAGGAGTGACGTATATGTATTAAAAAGAAGGTTTAGGCAGTGCAAAAGCTTTATTTAAACATGGTTTAATTGGGTGGCACAACCAGCGATGCAGGCCCATTAGTACCATTTAAGTTGCACGCCCTGGGTACAGGTAGTGCCTCTTTACTAAGGACTTACAAGTAATTAAAGGTGCCAATTGGCTGGAAGCCAGTGTTAGCATGTTTAAAAGAAAGAGAGAGAGAGTCTTAAGGCCACCAAAAATAAAGTCAGCAAAAACAGGAGGATTGAGGGAAAAATCTGGGAGAGAACCACACCAAGGATGTCAGGACCAACTGTGACCAACACCAAAACCCTTGCCTACTATGGTAATCTGTGAGATTACATGTAATCAAATACCTTCCTATGCCCTTTAACATAATGCGCTAGCAATCCTTTTGTTTGAGTAGATCAGCAACTCCAAAATCCTTGGGTTCTATGGTAAGCTCTGAAATTCCATGTAACAAAATACTTGCCTACAGGCTTTAGCACACTGTAATAACAATCAATAATTGAAACCCTATTGTCAATAATGCAAGCTTTTCACAATAAGTAAGACAACCCTACTGGCGTTCTCATAACATTTCATAATAAACAGATCAGACCTATGAAATCTGGCATAACTTTTCCCAGTGAGCAGATGACACCTTTATCCTTTAACATTGGGCTTTACACTTTACCCAACGCTTTTTTAAGTGCACATAAACTGGCAACCATCATGTATACAGTTATGAAATTAAAAGTATGTAGAACAATACAGCTTAAAAACAATATACAACTCCTCTAAACAGGGCCTAACAAGAATCATGACAGTGAAAACCCCCAGGGTTCATCAGAATTGGTGGCCAACACCAAAACCCTTGTCTACAATGGTAATCTGTGATATTACATGTAATAAAATACATGCCTATGGCATGTAACACAATGTGATAGCAACTATCTGTTAAAGGCTTACTGGCTTTAAGATATGCTTTTTACAATTAGGGAGCTAGCCCAACTGCCTTTGTCATAATGTTTCTTAATAAGCAGACCACACCTATGGCATCAGACATTACGTTTCCAGTGCACTAAAAAGGCATAGAGCTTGTTATCATAACCAACTCAGGCCTACAGCTCTGAGGTATGCTTTTCGACAAGGTAACCATCAGACACACAGTCATGAAATTAGAAAGGTATACAAAATTACAGTTGGCTGAGCAAAATACTATCTCTCCTATGACGACCTACCAAGGAGTCACAGAGCCAACCTTCTGTTTCTATGGTGACCAACACCAAAATAATAGTCTATAACAGTAATCTGTGACATTCCATGTAACAAAATACCTTTCTGTAGGCTTTAATATAGAGTAATACCAATCCACACTTAAATGCCTATGGACTTTAACATATGCTTTTCACAATATCTATGTCAGGCAGTGTACATTTACCATAACATTTCGTAATAAAGTGATCAGGCGTCTAGCCATGATCATTGGCTTGCCACCATAACCAAAATAGTCCTGCTGTATCAAGTATAAACTTTGCCACAAGCCAAAAACTGCAAAACAAACATTCTTTTTAGTGGAAGCACAATTCAGCCCAATCAAATTTGGCAGCTCTTTTTTGTTGATCACATGAGGTCACAGTAACACCGTTAAGCTAGACCTAAAAATCCATGTCGATTAGTGTAGCCCTGGGCTCTCCAACACAAAACTTCAGTCTAATGACTTTCCTCCTCCCGTCTGTGCTGCTTCAGAAAAAAAAACTGTGTAAAATATATAGTTGTCTAAGCCACTTTAATTGCATTACAATGTCATGTGTGTGCCCCTGAAAGTTCAAGCTCAGGCAGCCGTACTGGTGGTGGCTGTGGCAGCTAGATAAATACACAAAATGATCACAGCTGTGTGGAGGACAGGCACTTTTTTTGAGAAAGCACATAACTTCTGTCCAAACAAAAAGTGTACACTTGGCTACCAGCAGTGTATCTCTCAGTTGCTCGCAATGTTGCAGCTCCTGGGGCTGTATTATATAAAGAGTACACTGCCGAGGTCTTCGCCACAACACACCCTCAAAAGGGTGCACTGAAAGCAGACCTGACCTGTGCACTCTTCTTCAGTTAATGCACTGCTCCGAGGGTAGCCATGAATTTGCCCCTAACCTGGTGGCAGCGCCTTAGTGAAAGGCGGATCGGCTGTTTGAAGCAGCCTGTTTGTCTTTTAATTTGCAGGTGGCAACATGGACTGCTTTTGAAGGTTAGCACAAATCTCCCTGCAGGCATGTGCAGTGAGTAACTGTCCCCTCCTGCAGCTGGACGTTTGAGGGAAGCAATAGGACCTTCTTTATCGCTTTTAAAGGGGAGCCCTCAGGGGGCGCATTAACTGTGCGCTCTCTCATTGTGGTGCACTGTAGTGTCCTGCTGGACAAGTTCTAGTGTTCCGGCATGTGCCAGTTCACCAGCCACTCCTCTGTGGCTGGCCTTTGCACCCACCCCACACCCATCCAACACAGGCATCACAGGTCAGGTGAAGCTGCCAATAAAAGACCCATAGCGCACGTGCCCGGGGCCAGTTTCTAGTACCACATACTAGTGTCTGTGTCGTCCTTACAGCAGCAATGCGGGCCTAGGGCCCATTGACACAACAGTGCATTTTTAGTGCATATCTTAACTTCTCCTTGGCCTCTACATTCACATCTGTAATATGGTGCAGGCACAGAGGCAAAGTGTTCCTGCATTTGCATTTGGGCACATCCCCAAGCAAATGAGGGTACGTTCCCTTAAGATCGTGCTGGCACTATGTTTGCGCTGTCACAATCTATACTACAGAGGGGAATACACAAGTGTCTTCAGCCCCTTCTGTATTATCAACGTGCCCCTACACAAAGAGCACTGAAAACAGATTCACACGCCTTTTGTGCTCCAGAAGCACTTTGTGTAGCAAGACCCTGGTTCACCATACCATTGGCCCCTCTGCAACTGAAGTGGAGCTTACGCTTGAACCGTCCTCAGCCTTGTGTGCACATCAAGTACAAATCACTTACAAGACTTTCTAACATGATTTTATGCACAACTTGCAACATTTTTAATACAAATCAATAGATTATAAAACAATTTAGCTAGTGAACTACATTATGAAGATTGCTGCATTACCTTAAAACTTTAACAAAATGTGTACGCTGTAACACATTGTTACGCTAATATTTGAGGTAAACAAAGTTATGTGTGTCATTAAGGGAGTAGTAGACACATGTAGGAAAGGCCTATCTTTTTTAGTTCCCTGCTCCGGCTGTGCATTCTCCACAGTCATAAACGTACTATTACCTGGTAGTTTGTGATAAAAAAAAAAGAGTAAAGTGACACACAAGTGTAAGTTTACCTTTGTGAACCAGGACCATGAAGTGGGGTCTCTTGCTTGTCACAGTGGAAGCAGATGTGTCAATATTGCTAAAACCAGCTATAGCTAAGGCTGAAAGGTAGATCCAGTCATCTTCTCCAGTGGTGTAGTAACTGGTTCTCTGCTAGATCTACTCCCAGTTGCCAATGCATCCTGCCTTCTGATGTCCAGTAGCTCTTTGTTCCCTGAACGAAGATCATACCATCGGTTTATGTTAGTTCCTCCAAAAGCATCTTTCCGCTCTCTTCAGGAATAGTTAAAGAAGGTTTTACAAAAATATTTCATTTTCCAGGCTACACTCTTCTATATGTATTGCTCATTTAGGGGCATATTTACAAGCCCCTTGCGCCACTTTTGCGCCGCCGTTGCGTCACGCATGTGATGCAGCGGCGACGCAAACCATGCGCCGCGTTGCGCTATATTTACAACGTGACGCATCTAGGGAGATGCGTCACGTAGTAAACCCCTGCACCACATGAAACCTGCGTCAGGTTTCATGTGGGCGTACCGGCGCAGGGGGGGGCGTTCCGGCGCAGGAACGCCTCGGAAAAGTGACGTAGTGAAATCTACAAGATTTCACGCAGTCACTTTTCCGACGCTGGTGCGTCAAATCCTTACGCCTGCTTCAAGTAGGCGTAAGGATTGACGCACCATGTTAGGGATAGGGAAGGTTGGAACAGTGCTGGAGTTGCGTCACGCTTGCGACACAACTTCAGCACTGCGCCAACCTTCCGCCGGCAGATGCGTCACGCATCTGCTTATCCTTGCGCCACGATGCGCCGCATTGTAAATGCGGCGCATCGGACGTGGCGCAAGGGTAAACTTGCATGACGCATTTTCCCTGGCGCATCCCTGCTGATATGCAGGGATGCGCCAGGGAACGTAAATATGCCCCTTAGTGTCTCTAAATCTAGGCTTTTCCGCAGGATTCCTCCCCTCCAAGTAGTTCCTGACTTCCCATTCTAACAGTTTGCCTTGATGAACTTCCATCCTGCTCTTCTCTGCACTCCAGAACTTCAGGATTCTCCAGAATGGATACCTCCTGCTTCCTATGTTGGCATCAGTGCTTGGCATTAAGACGATCACAATTTGCAAATTTTACCACTTCTAAAATAGCGATTCGGGAATTTTCTAATGCGATTATTACTGAATCACTATATTAAAGCTGGTTGCATTCAAATTGATGTTTTTTGCAAATAACAAATCACTACCCACTTCTTTGGTACACTAGGCCCCATAATTACATTTTGAATGAGAGAGTAAGCAAATGCTAGGCATCTTGTAATGATTCCAAGTAATCATGGCAACATAATACTGAAGGGCAATTAAAAATAAAACAAGAAATATACTAGGACAGTATCTTGTATTGCAAAAACCCACAATCAACCTATACATGGTAAAGTGATATGGGGCATCCTGCAGTACCGTCAAAACACCAACAGCCGGAAGACAACTTCAGCAAAGAGGTCAAAAACGTGTAAATGGATTCTTTGCAGTTTTTGCCCTTCAGAGGATTTTATCATTCGTTAACTGGACCAACCGTTATGGACGTCAATTCATACAGATGCCAGTGTTACCAGAAGTGACACATTGTACCCTATGGCACATTATAGCATTACACAAGTGACATCAAAAGGCTCAGCGAGTTAAACGCTATCCGCTGACACGTGCTGTGACCTTCAGATGCCAGCTTTGAGTCCCAGGAAGGCCTGCTCAGATTTCCATTCTTCCAAGCTTCATAAATATAGTAATGTCTCTTGTTTACAGTGCTATACAAAACAATGTATTATTTTTATTATAATTACTACTAGCATAGTGTCATCTCAAGAAATATGTCACATGATTTTGACCCTAAGAAAACGATTAAAATACAGTAAGTGCAAGATGACTAAAATAACAACAATTGCTAAAGCAGGTAAAAGTATTTTACCCATCAATAATTATCTAGAATGCTTCCATGATATACCACAAGCGTAAAAATGATGTGACAAAGATGCAGCCATCCCAATCGGAAGTGCAGTCATAGTGACCTCCGGCACAGCCTCAGATTTCCATTTGCAGCCATAAATGTCTAAGTACACATCATTTGCCTAGGCCCAATGCTCGGGCTGTTTAGAGTACACACGGATGCTTTCCATTTATTTAAAAATATATATTAAGTTCCACACTAAAACGAATGGGATGCTATATATTGCATCAAAACATCTGTGTACATCAGCGGTGTCCAACGTAGATCTAGGGTGGCATAGTCTACACCCGATTGTTCAGCAAATCAACATAAAATAAATTTAAGTACAGTCAAGTTGAATTAAAATAATTTACATCGTTCTTATCCTCAGGGATCCAGCATCCACTATGTTGAACACCCATGAAGTATAAAATGAGACAAAAAACATACACCTCAGAGGGATTGGAAAAAACTAAAAAAAAAAAAAAAGGAATATTTGCAGACCTTTGAGAACAGATCTTTCTTTAAGATTGCAAAAACATAGAGGCTAAACCTAAGCACAACATAGCTATCTTCAAATTACTCAGATGTTACAGGCTCTTCTTCTCACAGCACAGCAATATTTAATACTAATTACATCTTGCATGCGTATCCATCAGACAGTAGATACATTCTCTAGGTTAAACCAGGTGGGTCCAATATTGGTCAGTGAGGGCTGTATACATATCAGATTTTATGGATACCTACATAAGATATATGTACATGCAATGCATTCAAATGAGAATGGATAGCATAGGTATAATTTAGAACATTTCACTTGAATACAGCATTGTGGCCAAAGTTGGACACCGCTGGCCTAAACATATGCCACGGGCGGGGCCTTAGAACAGCAGCTTATTGCTTAGGTTACACAGATTTGACATTTCCATGCTTCAGACATTTTAAATTTTGTGGAACCACGGATGCAAGTTTTATCAGTTTTTTTGCAACTATCCATAATATTTAAAGATAGGTCAAGATTGTTCAATCTGCCATATAAACATTGTGTGCCACATTCAGCTAGTGCTACCATTGGACTAATAGGCTTACACCTTTCACAGGAAAGAATAAACAACAAATTCCAAAAGGCAAAGTAATTAAGGCTAAAATTCCAGGTTTGCCAGAATGCCCCACATGATAATGGGCTTCTCCTTGGCTACATAAAAATACATTATGCTATGAAGCAAATGCTTCGTGGGAAATAACAGTGAAATCAAACATATGGCACCTTTTTGTCTACTAAATAATCCAGCCTTCCTTCCACAGTGGTTTGTTCTCAGGGACAGTGAGGTGCAACTGAAGTGACCTGTTTGTTTTGCTCTACTAGGGTGGCTGATACTTCTAGACACTCCTGACCACAATATTCAGCCTTTCTCACAACTCACACCAGTGGTCAGTCAGTAGGGCAAGGCTGTTATTGCAGAGTATATACTCCATCTTTTTGTGATGGATACAGCTGATCCAGAAATGTCATCTACTGCCACCATGAGGAGACAGATGGGGCGTCCATCAATGACAACTTATTGGCGCTAACTGTAGTTCAGTTTCATTATCTAATCTCATTCAACCAAGCTGCCATCCCTCAGTGTCATCCATTATAAAGGAAACAAAATAAAAACTGCAGTCTCATAAGTGCAACGGTATCTTTATCATAGGACCAGAGTGCTTTAAAAAATAAACCATGCTTGTGATAGTACTCTTGTAATAAAATATGTATCCCTAAATTAATCCCACCACTCGACAGTGAGGAAGACCATGTGTCTGCCCACCCAGAAGAGGACAGCATGTCCAGTCTAAAGATCCCCACTGGTTGGCGAAGATTGGTTTGGGAAAAGTGTCTGTCTAGACATGGGCAGAACACTTTGCTCAAAACTGTAATGCTGGCCAGACAATATTATTGCTGTATCACAAAGAAAAAGCTCCCATAGAGGGGAGCTGTGTCTGATATACAAATAATCACCCCGGCATGGAGGAGGTTTTCTCCCTGCAAGGAGGTCATTGATCATTTCTCTTGCGCGGGTGTGCAATACTTCCTTTCCTTCTGTTGTCCGTGTGTGAAGTCAATTAAGCAGTGGCGGCTCGCATAGGGCGTGCTGCGGGCGGTGAGGCAGGGGAGGGGCAGGGTGGGGAGTAGTAAACTCGGACATACGACGGAACGGAGGAAAGTAATTATTACGTTCCTCCATTCCGTCATATGTCCGAGTTTACTACCCCCCCACCCTGCCCCTCCCCCGCCCCGCCTCACCGCCCCGCAGCATGCCCTATGCGAGCCGCCACTGTAATTACGTCCATTTATTAACAGCGTACTACTGTTTGCTATTGTCATCAGGCATTCACTGCTCTATCCCCGCTATATATTTGTAAAGACTACTGCGTTGCGAGCTTTGACCGAGAGAGTCACTGTAGTATCTCGCTGTGATAGACAGGGTTTCCAATTAGACAAATGCTGAGACCATTCCCTGTCCACTCCTAGAGGGATGCTATTCTGTTTCTGTCATGTCCTTGTCAGGGTGAGCAACTAAAGTCACTAAACAAACCTGACTCAACCCCTGGTATCTGTGGCACAGAGCAAACAGGCTGAAATTAGAGGAAATGTGGAAAGCATTTATGGATTACCAAAACTGTAATTAAATCAAAATGCAAAACAATAAAAGTCCTAAAACGAATTAGAAGTAGAGTAAAATTTAATAAACAAAATGACACCAGAATGACAAAAATCCTCCAATAAGTAGAACCAGTGATTTGATTGTTTGCAATTTAATTACAAATATCTGCAAGAAGCACAAAGTGTCAGACCACTGTGAATCTTAGCTTGAGCCCGCGAAGTGCCCTTGCAGAGACGATATGAACCAACTTCACCACCCCTATATCCTATACATGATTCATCCTCTTGTTGTGTATTTCTATCATGTGAGACGTATGCTTGCCTTTTTCTCATTGGGATGTACAGTCTTTAAAAAAAAAAAAAATTTATAAATCTTTTTATTAAAGAAACAAGAAACAATAATACAACAAAAATATCAACGCAAAAAAGAAGAGCAGTTGTCGAAATGAGCATATCACATAAACTAGACACATCATACATGTAATCAATAAACTAAAAAGAAACAATACAGATAATGATACGGGCACACAGTGACATTAAATCATTAAAGTGTCTCCTTATCAACATTGAATGGGGAATCATCATCAAAGGGGGTGCACAAAAACCCTCTGCTTTCGTTCCAGGGGCCCCATATTTTAGTCCATTTGCCTGGCCATCCTCTGCTCTCGTATATCACCCTCTCGGCCTGCATGCACCAGTCCATGTCCTCCGCCCAGTCCTTGTGTCGGGGCACAACTCCCCCCTTCCATGTTCTGGCTATATTGCGTTTTGCTATGATACAGCCCAGAGAAACCCATAGTTGTTCGGTGCGATTGAGGTCGGTGGCGTCCCAAATGTTTAAAATACAGAGTCGAGGGGAGGGTTCTATTGATTTGTGACATATTCGGGACATAGTGGACAAAACCTCACTCCAATACTGTTGAAGAATTGGACAGTCCCACCACTGGTGCAAGAAGGTACCTAAGGAGCCACAGTCTCGGGGACAAAGTGGGGAGATCTTCAGACCCATTTTAACAAGTGCTGTGCTGGTGTACTAGGCCCTGTGGAGTATTTTAAGTTGTATAAGCTTAAAGCGAGACCGGATTGCCACCTCCCTGGGAGATGCCAGGGCCTCCCTCCAATCTTCGTCAGGTATATCCCCCACGTCGTCCGACCATTTCGTGCGGAAGTTATTGAGTATTTTGCGGTAGGTCAAAGAGATGGCCTTGTCCGGAAGGTAGTCGTCGAGAAGCCTGTCTTATAGAGGTGAAGAGACGGGCAAATCGAAACCCTTGGGGATGGCTTTATTTAACGCACTAGGCTCCTGAAGATATCGGAACGTTTCTCCCTCATGTAGCTGGTATTTTACTTGCAATTTACCAAATGGAACCACTACACCCTTCGCCCACATGTCCCCTACTGCGGAAAGACCAATCAGGTCCCATTTATCAAATCCAGGTTGACTCGATAGCATACCCAAGTGGCAGGATTCCAGCAGTGGAGTAACCCGCGTAATTTTACCCTTCCAGCCCAACGCGGCAGTTGCCACGTGCCAGATCGAGACTGTAGTGGAGGTCGGGGTAAAGATGGGTAACTGCTTAGGCCCCCCATACAACACCCTCATATAATTGCCCGCCGCCATATCGAACATATCCATTCTGTACGCTGGGTCTGTAATGGGACGGTGGGCCCAGTGATTGAGGACCACTAATTGTGAGGCCCAGTAATATGTTTTAATTGCAGGGAGAGCTATACCCCCGTTGTACCAGCTGCGCGTGAGTTTTGTCAGGGCAATTCGGGGCGTGCCACTGTTCCATAATAATGAGCGGACCTCGGAATCAATTGTTTGGAAATATTGAATCGGGACGGGGTAGGGCGCATTCTGCAGGGCATACAGGAAACGGGGGAGTGCCATCATTTTGAAGAGGGCAGCTCTACCCAGTAGAGTAAGGGGCAGTGTCTTCCAGTGCTGCACGTCAGCCCAGAGGCGATGCAAGGGGGGGAGGAGGTTATTTTGGTGGAAGACATCTGCATCTTTCGTGACATAGATGCCCAGGTAGCGAAAGCCGTCCGTGACTATGCCAGCGTTGCAGCCCGGAGAAAGCCGTGGGGGCTCCCCACTGAGGACATAAATCAATGACTTGTCCCAATTGATGGTGTAGCCCGAGTATTTCCGGAAGAGAGTGAGAATATGTAGCACCACGTGAAGTGAAGATCGGGGTTTGGCCAAATATAAAAGAATGTCATCGGCGTAAGGGAGATCCTGTCCGACCAATCCGGGGCCCAATTCAGTCCACGGATAGAGGGGTCACCTCTGATCCACAACGCCAAGGGTTCTAGTGCCAGAGCGAATAACAGCGGTGACAGGGGGCAGCCCTGTCTAGTACCCTTTCCCAACTCAAAAATTGCCGACCTGCCACCGTTTACTGAGACGCGAGCCAAGGGTTTAGCATATAATAGACGCACCCAGGACATAAAACGCGGGCCAAAGCCGTACCTTTCCAGAGAAGCAAACACAAAAGGCCACTCCATCATGTCGAACGCCATTTTAGCGTCTAAGGACACAATTACTGTGTCTTCTTGTATGGTGGGGGCTCTGCCCAGCACTCCGAAGAGGCGACGGAGATTGAGCGCCGTATTTTTAGTCGGCATAAAGCCGGATTGGTCCGGGTGTATTAGTTTATGAAGATGGGGCGAGAGGCGAAGGGCCAGAAGTTTGGCCAGGATCTTGACCTCTGGGTCGAAGAGGGAAATCGGTCGATATGAATCACATTGGTCCAGGGGTTTCCCGTTTTTATGTATGACCACAATGTTAGCCAATCTCTGTGTTTCGGGCAAAATTCCACGTTCTACACTCTCATCATACATCCGCACGAGAAACAGAGCCAGTACCGAAGAGACTGTTTTATAAAGCTCGATTGGAAGGCCACTAGGACCCATGGCCTTCCCGGATCGTAATGCACCAATCGCCTTAGACACTTCCTCAGGAGTCTAGGCGGTGTCAAGGTCTGTGACACCCGAGGGTCTAACCTTGGCAGGGGGAGGGTGGAAAGCAGGTCGGCCGCTTCCTCCTGCATGGAGGTGGACGTAGGGACATAGAGTTGCTCAAAATGATCAGCAAAACTCTCAGCGATCCCATCCCGGTCGCATCGTCTCACACCATTAGGAGCCACAATTTCAGCCACCCACCTGTTGGCCACCTCACGCTTATCTAGCCATGCCAACAATTTACTGGCCTTATCTCCAATTTCGTATACACGATATTGAGTGGTTCGGTAATGCGCTTGGGCCGCATCTCTGGCTATATCGCTATATTCCTTTTGTTTCACTGCAAGTTTGTGGGAAGTGTCAGGGGAGGCGGATGCGATTAGTTCGCGTTCAAGATTGGCCACCTCTAATTCTATATCCTCTAGTTGCTTACGTTTCTCCTTCCGGTGACCCGCCACTGCCGCCACCCCACACCCTCGAATAACCGTCTTATATGCCTCCCAGAGCGTCACATCCGATTCAACGGAGCCCTCATTTTCTGCGAAATAGTCTGTTGTGGCCTGTACCAGTTTATCCCGTATCTCCGGGACCCGAAGATACCATGGGTTGAGGGGCATCTCCCGACGGGAGTGAGAAGGCACACCACCGTAGTGAGCCAGGATAGGAGAGTGGTCAGATATACCCCTGGGCAAAAAGGTGATGTCACTAAACATAGAAAGCTGTGTGGCTTGGCAGAAGAGGTAATCAATACGAGACATACTACCATGAACCCCCGAAAGGAAGGAGTATTGCCGATCGGAGGGGTGGTGTGTGCGCCACGCATCTACCAGTCCCATGGCTATCAGAAAGTCAGACACGAGTTTCCCCAGTGGTTCTCTTTGTCGGGGTGGTAAGCGATCCAAATCCCCAGCCAGGGCGGCATTACAGTCTCCCCCCCAGTAAAATGTCTCCTTCGGGTAGATTCAACATGTGAGGGTCCAAATCAGTCAGGGTGGAGGAGTGGAGCTTGGGGGGTATGTATAGTGAGGTCACGTTGAGGGAGCGACCCTCCCACCGTCCGGACACTGTGACAAAACGGCCAGCGGGGTCACATGCAATTTTTTTAACTTGAAAAGGAAGGGAGGCGCATGCAAGAATGCCCACCCCTCTGGACCCCCGTGTGTAACCCGCGTGAGCAAGCAGTTTATAACCCCACCGATTTAGTGCGCAGTATGTGGTGCCAGGAATATGTGTTTCTTGAAGAAACACGAGGTCAGGGGTGTGGCGTTTCAGATATTGCAAGACTATCCCCCTTTTTATCCGGTCACCCAGTCCGTTCACATTCCAAGAGATTATTTTGAGTTGACCCAGGGAGGCAGAGGCTATAGGAGTATCACTCATTTGTGTCGGAGAACAAGAGCCCCACTTCCCACAGGGCCAAGGAAACGACAGTGTGCAATGGGACACATCACCACACTGGGAAATGAAAATAGGCGGGTCCCACAGGACCCCCGGCGAGAATCGACAGAACCCTCCAGGGAGACCCACTGGACCATGAAGGGAACCCCGTGCGAGGGACCACCCCCCAAGTCTATCAGAAGTGTGCAGGGTAGGTCGTCGTGTGTGCTAGTAACCACCCTACAGTTGTGTGGGACCGTAATAGACAGACTGATCACAAAACATAACAAAAATCGAAAAGACCCCTTAATAAAACACCCTGGAACCCCCCACCCTGCCTCCCTGCAATGTGGACTCAAAACTGCCCACCACCCCAATTTGCAGAGCGCTTGTATACCCATAACTAGAACCATGTAGAAGGGAACGCTACACAACCAGTCTACCCCAAGATTCGACCCTCTTCCCCCCTAAGAACAATTACATTTGCCCAAAATGAAACCTAAAGGACCTCGTAGCCCCAATCCGGGAACATGTAACTCCAATCATTCTGGGTGATATGTCCCCCCCCCAAAATCAGGCCGCAATTAAACATTAACAATAGTCTTAGAGCGCTCATTATGGGAAACAACACATGCGTTAAACACTGTGCGGATGCAGAGTGCACTCCATCCTCCAAAACCAAGGATCGTGGCCCGGGCCATCATAGTCAGCACCGTAGCTGACCACTAAATACGGGGTGGGACCCTAGTTCGTGCTAAGACTGTCAATACCTGTGTCGTAGGAACTCAGTCAATCTTTCCCCGAGGACGGTCAGATCCATGAGGTTGATCCTGGGATGAGCCACCACGGCCTGCGGAGGAGCGCCACCTCTCCAGCCAGTCCCAGGCTTCCTCCGGGGACTGGAAGAATAGCGACTTATCGTCTGATTGCACACGCAGTTTTGCTGGGAAGAGCATGGCATATTTCAAATTGTGGCCCCTGAGAGCTCGCTTTATTTCCAGGAAGGAGCGGCGTTTCTGCTGCACTTTGTAGGTGAAGTCTGGAAAAAAGGTGACGTTCGAGTTCTCGAATTTTAAAGGAGGTCCACCTCTCGCAGCTTGGAGAATGATGTCCCGGTCGCGAAAATTGAAGATCCGCGCCAGGATAGGACGTGGCGGAGCGCCCGGCCTCGGAGGGCCTCCAGGCACCCTGTGGGCGCGTTCAACAGAGAAATATTTGGAGAGGGATTGGGGTTGAAGATGATTTTGGATCAGGTCTTCAACGAACAGGTCAGCGGCCTGCCCCTCCGCCCGCTCGGGAACCCCCACGATACGCACGTTGTTTCTCCTCGCGCGCCCTTCGTAATCTTCCAGTCGAGCCTCAAGATCGGACGTCTGGGCCTGCAGTTGCTTGACCGTCGATTCCAGCCGCGTCGTGGAGTGCGTGAGTGTGGCGATAGAGCCTTCATTCGCCTTGACCCGCTCCCCCATGTTCCTCAGATCGACGCAGATAAGGTTGACATCAATAGAGACAGTGTCAATCTTGAGTTCCAATGCCGTACGGACTCCCTGGACCGCCCCCATGATGTCCCGCAGTGTCGGGCCCCCATCATCAGGTCGCTGCCTCGCCTCTGCACCATCCTGCTTCCCCTCTGTTTCCTCTGGCTTGGAATGGGCAAATTTCGACAGTCTTTGCATAGCGGATGGCTTGGGGCCTCTAGCTGTGGCCATTGTGTCCCGTTCCACCCCTTTAACTGGGAATCACCGGATCAGGGGAGCGTCGAGTGCCGGGTATACAGGACAACAGACAAGTGAGGTCAGTTCAGCTGCTCCAGTGACCCTTCGTTAGAGAGCAGTTCGTAGCGCAAAATGGCGGTGGCTGTTTCTCAGGCGGGCGCGGCACAGACACTGGAGGCCCCAGATCTCCTAAGGGGCTAATGGGCCCACAGCAATGGCGCGCGAGGAGGCCAGAAAGTTAGGGAGGCGGCCGCTTCCATCTTCGCATAGAACCCCCGGCCCCCCACAGATTCAAACAGCAAAAAGGAGGGGGGAAATGAGGAAAACATCTCTGACCGTCCCGTCTCACCAACGGGCCCCAACACTGTTCATAGGCGCAGCGGGCGTGCACAGCGACGGGGGCCTCCGTCTACAGCTCATGCGGGAGCCGCTGAAGAAGTGCCGCGGACCTCCGTGTGGCGTACGCGCCCCGGGCTTGATGTCCCGAGCGCCACGGGTCTTCTTCACTCACCGATGGTTTACGGAGGTCCGCGTGAGCCTCCGAGCCTGGGAGATGTAAAGCAAAGCGGCAGCCGCTGGCCGTGGGATTATTTCTCGCCGGGCGTCTCCCTGGGTCGAACGTCTCCAACGCGCCAGCCAGCAGCAAGGGGAGCCGTGCGACGTCACGGCCGGGTCTACGTTCTTCTCCCGGCCGGTAACTCCAACAGCTAATTGTTCCGGCAAATGAAGTCTGATTTATCTTGGCGACGGATCGGAGGGATCCTTGTCTTAGGGCGCGCCAGCGGCATCAGGAATTGCGGGCAAACGGATAAATGAAATGGATGTAGGGGGAGATTTAGCCGGTGGCCGACCGGAGCTTTATTCCAGTGGGGCCATCTTGGGTGTTGGCTAGCCACGCCCCAGGATGTACAGTCTTATGATATGTGATGCAATTATTTTTGTCCAATAACGGAAATTGTCAATAAATAAATATTTTAAAAAAATTAACCAACTCCACCGTCCCTTTCCTCCCAGTTGTATATGTGTGTCAACTGGACAAGGAAGAAGACAGATGCACAGGAGAGGAGGTCCTGGATATTTCATAAGGAGTTCTTCTTTGTGGCTGCACCTTTAATATAGAAGAACAGGGTCAAAAACTAAGGAAATGTAGTTTAATGCATGTGTACTCCTACCCACCCCCTAATATCTGATATGTACCTGAGGAAGAGGAATCAGTGCATGATGAATGTTGGGGTGCAGGTGGAAGTGAAGAAGGTAATCAGTATTTTCTAGGACCATCCAGGATGACGGAACCTAGAATAACAAAGTAGGGTTTAGGGTATATTCATATACTTACTTCTGTACACTCATACGCTCACCCATACCCATAGTAGGAGAACAAATAAAATGCATAATAACCTAGGCATGTTTGTGTCTCACAGTCCAGGAAATCGTCAAGCTAAACTCAGTTAGAATTCACAGAATTTTTTCCCTCCTTTTGTTGGGCCCATCATGGACATTTGGGTAACAGAAAGTAATGTGCAAAACAAGGTATGATAGGAAAGACAACAAACTAACGCATCCTGCGCTGATATGCCAAAGAGATGAGGGTTATGCCTGCTCCAAGCGTTAGTTCGGCAGTTGGCTAAATGAAGCACTCCATGTGTGTTCATGAAAAAAAAGCTATGTTCAGCGCTCTATGTGCGTGCAATTGAAAACACATAGAAAGTCTGACAAAGTTGCAGGGAGACAATGGCATTCACCTTCTCAGTGCCAACGATGGGCTGTTCACCAATTATCTGAGTGGGTTCTCAGACGAGGAATGGGTAAATGCACAGCTTCCAGGAAACAAGGCAAAATACGAAGTAATGTCGGATTGAAGGGCGCAGGTTTAAATACAGTATATCCCGGAAGTCCAACCTGCGCTACTGACCTCAGTAATAGCTGTAGAAGGCAGGAGCTGCACTGCTAACCACGCAGCGGTTTTATCAGCGTCAGGCTCTGGTTACCATCATGAAGGTTCCGCTAGGCAAACGGGACTCATCGGCAAAGAAAGCAAAACATGCAAAACAAGGCCACCATATGACATTCATACCGTCTTTCTTACGAGGGAGAGACCGGACAAGAGAAGAGATGGTGCAATGGCCCGAACCATGATAGTCCGTTCGTTCCCCCCCCGACCAGACAGCATACCCAATACAGGGGTAACAGGGCGAGGCTTCAATGGTTGATGGGAATGAAATGAAAATGAAAATGAAATGAAAATCGATATTTGTAAAGCGCTAACTGTCACTCCGAAGGGAGCATCCTGGCGCTGATACTGAGGTGATATAGCACTCTAAGGATCTTAGATGAGAGAGAGGCAGAGTTCGTCTGTTGCTCCGAAGATCCATGTTTTTAGAGCCTTTCTATATTGGGTTTCAGTTTTTTGCATTCTCAGTTGCAGAGGCAGTAGGTTCCAAGCTCTGGTACCTAACACTGCTATAGTTTTACCTCCTTTAGTTTTGCATCGAAAATTGGGAGGTATAAGCAGGTTAGCTGATGAGGACCTGAGAGTTCTGTTTGTAATATAAGGAGTGAAACGAGATGAAAGATATTTTGGTCCTATCTTGAGTGACGCTTTAAAAGTGATTAGAAGAATTTTTAACAGAATTCTCTTATGTAATGGGAGCCAGTGAAGGGTTTTGAGAGCTGCAGAAGCGGAAGACCTTCGAGGAAGTCTTAAGACAAGCCGTGCTGCTGCGTGTTGGACCACCTGGAGTCTTTTTACTGTTTTTTTGCTGGCTCCTGCCAAGAGGCTGTTGCAGTAGTCAAGCACAAACCAACTGTGGAGCATGATGGACATGGGAAAGAGGTTCCCAGGACCGTTCCTCATGGCCGTATCCCTTCCAGTACACCAGATAGTACATTCTACCTATGGTTCGTCTAGTATCCAGAATGGCCTGGACTTCATATTCCTCCTGTTCAGCAATCATTTCAGGGAGGGGCGGAGAGCTAACTTGACTCTCTGGATGTACCCTTTTTAAGAGAAATACATGAAATACAGGGTGTATCTTCATGGCAATGGGCAAGTCCAGTTTCATAGATACATCGTTAATGACTTTGGCTATGGTGTAGGGACCCAAATATCCTGGTAGCAATTTTTTTGACCCATGTAGGTTAATGTTTTTTTATAGACAACCATACCTGATCCCCCACTACTTATGCTGGTTCAGGTTGACGGTACTCCTCAGCTGCTCGCTTCTATGCGTCTTTGGCCTTGGTGAGTTTGAAAAGTGCTTGTTGCCACAAAGCATGTATGTCACTTGGTGTGAAACATTATTGTACGGTAGGAATAGGACTGTCATTGGAGCCTTCCTATGTCATCACTTGTGGATGATGTCTCTGAAGATAAAAAAGGGGACATCCCTATGGATGTGTGTTCAGTGTTGTTGTATGTGAATTCTACCACCCATAATACTTCTGACCATTCCTTCTACATGGTAAGCAGTGAGCATTGTAGGTATTGTTCCATGGCTTGGTTCATTCCTTCTGCCTGACCATTCATATGTGAATGATAGGCAGATGATAAGTGCACCTCCATGTTCAATATGTTGCAGAACTCGCACCAGAAACTGGAGATAAACTGAGAACCCTGGAAGGTCATTAACACAGAGGGCATCCCATTCATTTGTGCCACGTGTTCCATGAAGATAGGGGCTAGGTCCACAGCTGAGGGAAGTTTCTTTAGAGGTACGAAATGAGCCATTTTAGTGAGGTGATCAACAATAGTGAGAATAGTCATGCAACCTACCTTCGCTCTGAGCAACTCAACCACGAAATCCATGGACACAATGTGCCACAGATGTGGGGGCACTGGTATGGGGTGTAGTAACCCCATCATGGGCACATGCAGAGTTTTACCCTGTGCACAGACAGTACACTGGGCTATGTACTGATGTGTATCTGTGGCCATAGAAGGCCACCAAAAGTGTCTTTGCAGGTGTTCTATGCTCTTATGGTATCCAGGATGGTTAGTCATGAGATGATCGTGGCACATAAACAACGCCTGTTGTTGATGTTCTACCGAAGGTAAGTATTGTCTATTGTTTTTGTACAGAAGCCCATCTAGGTAAGCAAGGTCTTTTTGGTCCTTAATCCACTCCTCAGGTGTTTTTTTACCAATATCCTTGCAGAGTGTAGATAAAAAGGTGAAGTTGGTGGGGCGTGGCTTGGCAACAGCCAAGATGACTGCATAACCTAAGAGCTCTGTGCTGCCCCTCTCTCATCCGTCCGAGATCCAAGATTTATCAGCCCGATACTGAAGTTTAAGACAAATTGGCATGTCCCCAACAACGAGGTGAGCCCGGCAGCAAAATTACAGCTTGGGGAAGACAAACGGGGGGCGGAAAAAGTGGAGGCCTACGCGCTCCGCGGGTCAGACGATTGTTGGCGGGCCTAGTAACCGGGGCCAGGGCCCAGTGCTGACAGCAAGCCGTCGGCTGTTGCCGTCGCCGAAGTGGAGACTCCGGAGCGGCAAGAGGGGTGCTCCGGGTCCTCCTTTTGCTTCCTGGAGGTGAGCGGTGTGGCTAAGGAGGCCCACGCTGCTGAGGGCTGGCCGATTGAGGGCGAACCTGGCGGCCGAGTTCGGCGTTCCTGGAGAAGGGAGCCAGGGCCTTGGAGGTTGTCCAGAGGGGATCACGAGACAACAGCCGAAGCCACCGCTGGAACAGAGACTCCTGTACGGCGAAGGGGGTGCCCCGGGCCTTCCCTGAGGTGGGCGCGAATAGCGCAACGGCGGGAATAGGCCTATGCGATTGAGGCCCAGACGACTGTAGGCGGACCTGTAAGCTGGGACCGGCTCTCTCTGGGAAGGGAGCTGGGGCCTTAGAAGCGGCCCAGAACTGATCGCAAGACGACGGCCGAAATAGAGACTCCGGAACGGCGGAGGTAGTGGGGAAGGACGGGGAAGGACGGAGAAGCTCCCTCTGGTCCCCAACGCGACAGCTGAGGTCGAGGCTCGCGTTGCAAACGTGAGCGGGCAGAAAGCAGGGAATGGTGAGGTGCTGAGAAGTAGCGGGCTGAAATAACCACCGGGAGGCAGAGGAAGGGAGAGGAAAACAGGCAACAAGGAAGGAATCCAAGATAAAACACGAAAGAGACCGAGGGCCCAGGTCCAAATAAATGTACCGGCAATAACAAGGGGGAAGGGCCTGGAGAGATCGAGTGGAAACAATGGAGAACAAGGTACAACTAACTGCCCGTAATACCCGAGAGGAAGTACTGCAAGGTGTGATAGAGAAGCAGGCCCGAGAAAATTAAGCTTACCCACCGGGAGGCTGGAGAGAGGAGAGCACGACTCCCAAGATGCCAGTGGTGCCCAGAAACGACATTGCGTACCCCAGGAGGGGCCACACCATGGACATCCGAAATTGCCCAGGGCTTTGGAAGTAAGGACACGAAGGGAGTGAAACAACCTCACACTATAGATGAAATGCGACCACAGGGGGTACCGGTCCATCAGAGTAATAAACTAGACAAATACGCAGTACCAAGGAGCACAATGGCAGACGGAGCCGGAGCATCTGGGAATCAGGAGACGGAGGAGCCATCGTTGGGAGCTATAATGGCGGCGATCCACAGCCTGGGAGCGACACTGGAGACAAAAATTGACAAATTCAACATGGATGTAAATCTCCTCCGGACAGACATGAATAAAACCTCGGAGAAGGTAAAGATAGTAGAAACTAATATTGGGGATCTGCAGGCTGTCACTAGAAGACTAGAAGAAAAAGTGCATTGATTATCACAACAACAGAAAGTAATGGCTGCAAAGCTGGAAGATCAAGAAGGGAGGCCTCGCAGAAATAACATCAGAGTGGTGGGGCTTCCGGAAGGAATGGAGGGACCCTCGGTGGGCCTCTTTCTGGAGGACTTAGTATTGAATCAGCTGAAACCCAAACGTCTCTCCAGATTCTTTACCGTCGAGAGGGCCGATAGAGCACCGGTACCTCAGCCTAAACCAGGTGCACCGCAAAGAACTATAATAGCCCGGATAATAAACTATTGAGACCGGGGCACCATCCTACAGGATGCCCGGACCAGGGGCGACCTGCTCCACGAGAACGCAACAATAAGGTTCTTTCTGGACTACACTCTGCTGGTGCAGCATCAACGACGGACCTTTGATAAGGTCAAAAGAACACTAAGAGAAGAGAACCTCAAATATGCAATGCTGTTTCCGGCTAAACTAAGAGTAATGGAAAATGGCAAATGATGGTACTTTACCTCGCCAGAAGAAGTATGGGACTGGCTTGAAAGAGGCAGGAAAGGCAAAACACGAAGGCGGCAAAAACGAGACAGGAAGCAACAGGGAGTGCAAGACGACAACCCGTCTGGCGATGGGCTAGAAGTTACAGCGAACAACGGATCTACGCACGATCGAGGCTCGCCAGAAATGCAACTGGCTACTAAATAAGGGGTGGGAAAGCAAGATCGTAAAAGCCGGAATTGGATGTACAACATGACACTGAAATGACTTCTGGGCTGGGAAGACACTGAAGGGGGAGAGGTCGGAGACAGAACCTGGCTGTCCCCCCGGTGAAGGAGTACTGTAAGTGCTGATCGCTAAGAGACATAAGATGAGACATACAAGATAGTATATGAGGGGCGGTATGGAAACAAGAGACACAGTGTCAACCGACCCCATTAAGTAGAATGGTTAAGAAGGGGCGACAGGCACTCTGCAAACTGGGGTAGTGGGTAGTTGCAGACCTACAGTGCAGGGTGGCATGGAGGGGGGTGTTGATGAAAGGGAAGTGTTTTTGTTATTTCTATTGATATGTATAACTCACGATATGTTCAAGTTAGACTTTGGGACAGCAATGAACACAATACACAGCTCGCAGACACAGTGGGTCGGGTGGGAAAGGGGAGGAAATCATAGATTAGCTGTGGCAGCACGTACAGTTAGCACCATGACTATCCTGTCCTGGAACGTCAATGGTCTAGGCAATAAAATCAAACGTACAATGGTCCTCCAATATTTGTGTAGACCCTCCCCAGACCTAGTGTTGCTCCATGAGACTCATTTAAAAGGTAATCATTATTTAGCATTGGACCGTATTGTTACACGCTGATAGCCCACGTGGGATTCACAACCTGTTAAAGGGGACTGGGGATACTAAATAAAAATATGACCCCTTTTGTGGCGGGCCAGGTTTGGCGCAATCCCGAGGGCAGGTATGTAGTTCTGACCGGGACATGGGAGGGCAGAGCCATTAATGTATGTTCCATCTATATACCGCCAAAACTCGACTCAGAAACCTTCCCAGAGATTAACAAAACATTGCTTGATATGCCCCAAGGGCTCCATATACTGGGAGGAGACATGAACGTAGTTATGTCCCCAGAGGCAGACAGAAGTACAAAACTGGAAAACGTCGCTGGACCAGGTCTGCTACGAACATTCGCAGTAGCAATGGAGCTAACGGACCTATGGGGAGCTCATAACCCTAACACTAGACAGTACACACACATTTCAGCAGCACACGCCAGTGGGCCCCGCCTGCACTACATATTTACACAGAGTATACACGTAGGATTATTCAAAGCATCGCAACACAAAGCTAAAGGAATATTGGATCACTCACCTGTAGAGGTAGTGCTCTGGGTCCTCCAGGGGCTGCACCCTCCCGCCACGAGTACAATCCTGGCAATTCAGGAACAAAGAATTCGTGGACAAGTTTAGGGAAAGAATGGAACAATACTTCGAAGAGAATACCAGAACTGTTAGTTCACAAAGTACTCTGTGGGAAACATACATGGCAGTGGCTAGGGGACATGCTCAGGCATTAGCTGGGGGCCAAAAAAATGAAAGACTTGCTAATTATGAGGAGCTGGAGCAGGAGATAGCAGATCTAGAGGACCAAATAGGGCGAGAGGACACATTAAACCCCACCCTGGGGCACAAACTGCGGCTACAGCAATCTGAACTCAGAGATCTGGAGGAGAGCGCAGCTAGGTCTCAAGCAATAGCAACACAAAGGTGCTTATACGATGTAGGGGACAAAGCAAACAAATTAATAGCATGGCTTCAGAGGAGGAATACAGATTGCAATTGGGTCCTAGAAATACAGAAACCCGACGGCTTAATATGGAAGTCGAATGGGGAAATAGATGAGGCCTTCGCAACTCACTACGAGGCGATATACAAGTCGGCCATGACCAGAACGGCAGGCGATAGTGCAGAGCTTTTGAGGGACATCCGACTAACGGAACTCTCACTAGAAGACAGGGACGATGTAGACAGAGATCTGACAGTGGAGGAAACAGCGGGAGCCATACGGGACTTACAGTCCGGTAAAGTGGCTGGACTCAATGGGCTACCCGCCAAACTGTACAAATGTGTAGCAGATAAGGTAGGACAACCGATGTTAAACATTTTTCACTCAGCACTGGAAGGGGAAAAACTACCTGAAGATCTACGACTGGCCACAATAGCAGTAATACCTAAAGGGGCAAGCCCCCAGAGCAGTGCAGCTCATATAGGCCCATATCACTAATTAATTTTGAAGCGAAGGTCCTGGCAAAGGCCCTAGCAAATAGGATACAATCGATAATCTCAACAATAATCCACCCTGACCAGTCGGGAAATATACCACATAGAAGTACCAGGCTGAACCTCAGAAGGTTATTTGGAGTTATGTACAAACCCGCGCTACGGCCAAAGGAGGCAGCGACAGTATTGGCACTGGATGCCCGCATAGCATTTGACAGCCTTGAGTGGCCTTACTTATTTGCGGTATTGACTAGATTAGGTTTCGGGCCACAATTCCGGGCGTGGATCGCCCTTTTGTACAATGACCCACTAGCAAGTGTAGGAGTAAACGGGACAGTTTCCAGACCCTTCAAGTTACATAGAGGGACACATCAAGGGTGTCCACTCTCCCCTTTGATCTTTGCGATGGCATTAGAACCGCTCGCAGCGTGGGTGCGAATAACCCTATGGTATACGGTATTGACATTGGAGGCGGATGGGAGGAACGAATCTCCCTGTATGTGGATGATGTGCTACTTTAGGCTCACAAACCGCGGCAGACGCTACACAGACTTATCCATATATTTCAGCTTTTTGGTAGCTACTCCGGCTACCAGATAAACTGGGATAAATCGCTAGTGTTCCTGCTGACACCGGAACTGCCGTCCCTAACGTCGGCCTGTGCAGCATTGGAGCGGAGGGAAGAATTCAAATATTTGGGAATACATATAACCAAGTCCGAAAAGGACTTCATGACCCTGAACTCAAACCCGCAGCTCGAGAGATTGCGAGAGGACGTGACTCACTGGTGGCGACTCCCAGTCTAATTAATGGGCTGGGCGGTGCTATTTAAAATGATGGCGGTCCCCCGCCTGCTGTACGTGCTGCAAAGCACTCTGTATAAGATCCCCAGTACTGTCTTAAAGACAATTGATGGTGAACTTCGAAGTCTATCATGGGAAGGGGGGTTCCGCGCATTGCGATTAAAAAAACTACAGCAAGGAGTTTATGAGGGTGGGCTAGCGATCCCCGACATTATGGGCTACCACCTGGCGTCCCAACTAATCAACATCAATGACTGGGTCTTCTCAATGGTATCAGAGCCGGCATACCGGGTAGACAGGCGGGCTATGGGGAACGGTGGCTACCTAGCCACCCTGTACTGTAAGAAAACCGGAAAACCCTTCCCACCACATACACAGACAGTAAGGCGAGCCTGGTGGGGGACCATGAAAAGATTAGGGTGGGAAGCAAAATTGACCAAACAGACCCCACTTTGGGAAAGCGACATGCTGAGGGAAGTGGGGAAGCTGCAAGGATTCCAGGAATGGAACCTTATAGGGATAGAGCGTCTGGGGAACATATGGCAAAAGGGGTATATGCTCAAGTTTGAAGAGTTACAAACAGAACACCAACTAGCGGAATCAGAAAGATTTCATTATCTCCAGCTGAGACATGCCATAAGGAAACACATAGCAGAGAGGGATTTATTACCGGAATACTCCCCGCTGGAGGACAGGCTATTGCTAGACCCAATAATAGACAGAGCAGTGTCCCTCACCTACCGTAAAATTATGAATAATTCCCCGGACCCCTTGGTCCCTTTGAGGGAGGCATGGGAGTCAGACCTCGGACCCCTAGAAGACGAGGACTGGAGGGAAGCCATTCAGAGCCCCAGGGAGATTGCCTTAAGGTCAAGGTTCAGGTTGGTTCAGCTCTGGATCTTGCATAGGTCCTACTCCCCCAGAATGTTCCAGCATCGGTTGGGCTGGAGTGACTCAGATCACTGCCCCAGGGGGTGTAGAGAGAAAGGAACCTTCTTCCATATAATCTGGGCTTGTCACAAACTACAAAGTTACTGGAGAGGGGTGACTCAGATCATGACAGAGGTAGTGGGGCAACGGGTTCCAATGGACGCAAGGTGACACCTCCTGGGGGTGACAGGGGAAATCAACTGGCCCACACATACCAAAATATGGCTGATGCTGGCGGCCGGTGTGGCCAAAGGGAACATTGCTAGAAATTGGGGAAGCACTCCTCCTCCAAGGATTGAAGGCGGGGGGAATGATTTAGATTGGTGTCAACAGGCAGAAAAAACTGTTTATCAAAGTAGAGGATGCCCGACAAAATGGGAAAAGATCTGGTCTGCATGGGTGATATTTAGGACTGAAACAGGGTGATCTTTAAAAGGGAGCAGGATAAACACAAGGTGGACCAAGGAACGAAAGGTTGCAAAATATGACTGTATGTGATGTGTAAATATTCCTGCTATGTACACGACCGGCATTAGCCTGTGTCCAGAGTATTGTAATGATGTACCAAAGCTTGGTTTAATAAAGAGAAGTTTAAAAAAATAAAATAAAGGCGGAGTTGAGGACTAATCCCTGAAAGCAGTGTGTAGGTATGATTGGAGAGGGTTTCTGTTCAGTACGTGTTTCCTCTACCTCACTGATGCTAGAAAGTGCAAATGCTTTAGCATTTCTTTCCCTGGGCGATACGTGATGACAAACTCGTATTGTTTGAAAAACAGATTCCAACTCAATTGCTGTGCTGTAAGTGCTCTCGAGGACAGTAGGAATTGAAGGTTCCTGTTGTCTGTGTAAATGGTTACTGGATGCTTGGTGTCCATTAAATAATGCCGCCATTCCTCAAAGGCAGCTTTAATGGCTAGTAGTTCTCGGTCACCTATAGTGTAGTTACATTTGGCTGGGAGGCACTTTCTTCAATAATAAGCTACGGGATGTTACTGTCCTGTACTAGTGTTTCATTGCGATAGCACACCCACTACAGCATTTTGAGAAGCGTTGGCTTCTACAATGTATGGCTGTTCTGGGTTGGAGTGTGCCAATATTGCAGCGGACGTGAACTTGTTTTTTGGGGCTTGGAATGCCTGTTCAGTGTCAGCATCCCCTTGGAATCTCACCCCTTTGCATAGCAAACGAGTGATGGGGGTTATCGTATTGGACAAATCAGCAATGAAGTGCCTGTAAAAATTGGCAAACCCCAAAAAACTTTGCACTTGTATTACCGTGGAGGGTGACGGCCATTGCAGTATGAAATCAACTTTTTTCATATCCATTCTAATCCCTTTGGGGCTGAAAATGTAACCTAGGAATTCTAACTTGGTGGTATGAAACACACTTTTTTCTAGTTTCACATATAGACCATTTTTGTGCAGTTGTTGTAGTATGGCACAGACTTGTTGGATGTGTTCTTGTGTGTTCTTAAAAAATATCAAGATATTGTTGATATAGACAATACAACTGATATTGATGTACTCCCTTAATGCTCTTCCATAAAAATCTGTAATGCAGCAGGGGGCGTCACAGAGTCGAAATGCGGTTTCCCACTCATCACCTTCTCGGACTCTGACCAGATGGTATGCCTCCGCACACGTAAAGTTTAGTGTATATGGCAGCATTATTGACCTGATCAAGTAAATTGAAAGAGACATTAATTATAGAGATCTTATTATTGTTAATACAGTAAAGGTATGGTTCCAGACGGCACGAGGGCCAGTTCGCACCATCCTAATCAGGTGGAGGCAGGCCAGAGGGGGGGGTAACAGAGAGCTACGCCTGAGACAGTGCGAATCCAAATGGATATGCAAACTACGTACAATAGATCAGGGTCACAATACTGATAACAAAATGCATTATTCCCTAAGCGGGAACCAATAGTAGGGGTCCGCACATTAGGTCTCTCATTTCTGGATTCAACCCGTACCTATTAGGATGGTGCGAACTGGCCCTCGTGCCATCTGGAACCATACCTTTACTGTATTAACAATAATAAGATCTCTATAATTAATGTCTCTTTCAGCCCTTGTGACTGGGGCTAATGTTATCTACACATAAATGTTTCCATCTATTTTAACCATTCCACAATTGTAAATAATGTTGATCATATATTTCTGTTTAGCTGAATATACTACCTATATATTTATTATTTAACTCTTCGTTCTTCCCTCTTTCAGTATCCTATACACTTACCTCTGTTTTGTATTCGTAACTTTGTATAATATTGTTCTCCCCCACTTTGTCCGTGGCACCCCCAGAGCCTCCCCCGCACATTGCCCCTTCTTTCCGTTCTAGGCTCTACGACCTTTTAGATGCACCAGTACTATGCTTTTTTGGGGGGTTCCTACTAGAACTTTTTGAAACGGTAACCTACCTGGTGATTAGTGACGTTTAATGTCTTTATACCTTCTTTGTAGTCCCCACTCATGATGGGATGCAGCGCCGCAGGCGTCTTTGATAATTTTGGTTACACCTTCACTCTCGTATTTGTTACCATTTTAACATGGCGGCTCGGCTGCGAGTAACAGCCACACTTCGCCACCTACGCTTACGTAATATTAGGCCTGGACCGTAAATTCCGTTCCGCTTGCGGAATTTGGGTAATTTCACGCTCCGCGGAGAACGCGGAATTACCCAAAATTCCGAGATCCGCGGCTTCGCGGAATTTTTTGCTTGTTTGCGCTTTCAAAATGCGTGTTCGCGAGATATTTCTCCCCGAGCACGCAAACAGCGTTCGCGAACAGGAAAAAAGCATCGCGAACGGGCGGAACAAGCAATTCCGCGTGTTCGCGGAACTTTTGCGTGCTCGCGGAGATTGTTTAACGTTTCGCGGAGCTTTGCGGAGCGCGACTACGCAAATTCCGCCCACCCCTACGTAATATTATACTTGTGTAGACCCGGTATATGTGCTTGCCACCCCCGTTATTACTTATTTTCAATTTTTACGATGTGTTTAAGATTTATGGAACGGTCGTGAAATAGGATTTTTGGGAAGTATTAGGTTTCTACCTATTCGGAATCTAGTGTTGAGGTACTTTGTCCTCTAGGGACGTACTATTTATTATTTCTCCTTGATGACACTCCACCCGTGTTTATTAGATCTCTTCTACCGTATCATGTTGACAGCTGCCCCTTTTAATAATATAATTTTTCCGCTACTCGTTTACCATTCCAATATGGCAGTCCCGCCGCCCTACCGCCGCCACTCACCCTGATGCGCAGGTTGCCTGGATACGGGCCGAAGCACCCTGCTTCCTCGCGAGTGGTGATTGGGTTTGCACTTTCTAATGGGAGGCGCCTTTCGGGCTTTAAATACGAGCCTTAGCTCGCGTATTATTCCCAATGAGGACGCTGATATAGATATTCGTCGTAAGGGTAAGAACACGCATGGGGGGTGACTTCTGCTTTTGTGGCACATTTGGATTCTCAAATTGCCACTGGGTCACAATTTAAATTCGTACTTTACTCGCTCTCTTTGGGGGACTATGGAGTGCCTTATGTTGTGTATCTTGCTTGATAGTTGTATGGACTTGAGTCCAGGCGGGATAGAATTGATCACACGCATGACCATGAGGGCAAGCGGAGGGTTGAATTTAGTTGTCGGAGTTTTGAATGTGCGTGTTGCCGGCTGGAGACAACGCAACTAGCGCCAACTGCTCAGTAACAAAAGGGGTGCTAGTGTGGCTACTTGCACGCACTGTTAGCGTCCACACGCGCTGTTTCGAATACGTGGACATTTAAATTTATTAAACGTGGGCATGAAGGGGGCTTTCACTGATGTGTCTAAAGGAGTCTGTTGCACCAGTGGGACTCTTTACGGGGCTCCTGGGGGCATAGGGATCATTCATCATGATATTGGCTTTTGGGACATGTTTACGCTTTCAGGGGCTAAAGTATACCCGGAGATAATGAATTCGTTGCCGCCCATCTTTGACTGAATGGTATGGGCACATTGCTGATAATATTGGGAGCGTTTTTTTCTGGAATTCTTAGGGGTTGCATTTTTTCGCCGTGGTCTTTTGCGTCACCACATGAAGATATACTGCTGTCTTGCATATTGGCTGTGGCAACATTTGAATAATCTTATCACTGACAGTAAATACTGGAATATCTTGACGCTCATAGGGGCTACTGTGTATATTGTTTACAACTATGAATTATCATAGTACTATTAGACCTGGAAGCATGCACGTAATGGCATGTATACTGGATGCTTTTTCACATGACAACACAGGGGCTGCCTCTTTCCCCATGGACTTTGCTTCTTTACATGGAGACGGTCTTATAAGTATTTATATATATGGTTGTTGGTCTTAGTCGATGGGTGATGTCAAGTGACTTTTGCTTGACATGGCTATTGTGCATAGGGCATGCACACTATTAGGATCTGGTGGTGAACCTTACCTTACCATGACTATAGATGACACAAGATAGGGATTATTGCCTTTTGCTATGCAAGTTGGTTAATATACAATAGTATTAACACAGTTTTTATATATAATAGGTTATCGCATATGGGCATGATAAAGCCCTGGGAATTCCCATTGCATCCAACGCAATAAACTGGAGTGACTACATTAGATTTTGTGACGTAAGGATTATGACTATCATTTTATCAAAGGTGAGCCCTCTACTTAGTATACTTGGTATGGGTTTTCATTTCTCCTGGGCCCACCACCCACGCCATCGCCTAGTTCACCCAGGTGCTACTTTTACGGCCTCTACCTTGTGCCTTCTTACCCACGCTCAAGCACCTAGTTTCACAAGATGGGGATGTGAGCCACTCTAGGGCTATGGTTTTAAGGATACACTGTTTTAAATAAGGTTTAGCGGTTGCATCTTTAACTTGTGTATCTTCACCCCCCCTGTCTTTCTACCCCCTTTTTTTATATTGTTTCTATATACGTACTTATGGCTTTGTGCTGTCCTGTACTTACCACCTCTTTTATGACCACAACACCCACTATATTTCTCATCTGTTTCTTAAGGCTCTATCAGTCTACGTGTACATAGCTGCTAGATTTAAGGTTTTTTATCTATATGTGGTGTTGCTTATCAAGTCATGTCTTTTTCAGTTGTTTTTTCCTTGGTTCTGTTTTTTCTTGTCAATATGAATGTTTTTGTGTGTTTTAGGCAACTTTTTAAGTTGAGAACTATGGCATTTGTCCGAATCCTGTGCCGTTTGTAATGTATTTTGTGGTTACTGTCTGTGTTTTGATTTTGGTTCTTTTGTATGTCAATTTTAGCCCTGATGAAGTTCTCCTTGTGGGAACGAAATGCGTTGGCTGAGCTGTATTTGCTATTGAAATAAAGAAAAGAATATTTTTAAATAAAGGTTTTGATACTACAACTGTGTTTTGGACTTCATTACCCCGCTTTCTTCAATATGCAAAGCAAGGTATGGTAGAAAAGACAACGAACTAGCGCATCCTGCACTGATCTTGCAAAGAACAGAGTGTTATGTGCGCTCCAAACGCTAGTTATGCAATGGGCTAAATGAAGTGCTCCATGCGCGTGCAAGAAAGGTAAGCTAAGTTCAGCACTCCATGCGCATGCATTTGAATACACATATACAGTGCTCCAAGTGTGTGTCTATAATCGTCAAAAAAAAGGATGCGCTCCAAGCGCGTCAGTGATTAGTAAAGGTAAGCGCTCCAAGCGAGTTTCTGTGATTAGCAAACGTAAAGCGCTCCAAGCGTGTGTTTGAAATTACTCAGGTAAGCGCTCCAAGCGCGAGTCTACCGCTGACATACATAAGCGGTCTAAGCATTTGTGTGGTGGTTGTTGAAAAGAGGCGCTCCAGCGCCTATCTGTAAATGTTACAGAAAGCTTTCCTAATACAATTACTCACTGTGGAAAGTTTCAGGAGAAAGTCTGACAAACTTGCAGGGAAGCAATGAAATGCAGCTTCTCAACACTGCCAACGAGCTGATCACCAATTATCTGAGAGGGTTCTCAGATGAGGAATGGGGGAATCCACAGCTTCCGGGAAACAAGGCAAAATACAAAGCAGCATCGGGTTGTCGGATGAGAGTTTAAATGCAGTGTAACCCGGAAGTCCAAACCGCGCTACTGACATCAATAATGGCTGTGGAAGGCAAGAGCTGCACCGCTAACCACGCAGCAGTTTTATTAGCGTCAGGATCTGGATACAGTCATGAAGATTTCGCTAGACAAACGGGACTAATTGGCAAAGAAAGCAAAGCATACAAAACAAGCCCACCACACTACATTCATACCATCTTTCTTACAAGGGAGAGACCGTACAAGAGAAGAAACGGTGCAATGGCCTAGAACCATGACACAAAGTGCCAATGATAGCCAATTGTCGCCATAGAACAGGACCCAGGTGCAGTTTTACAGTGACATCATCGCAGCGTGGGTCGGATAGACTAACCAGGTTCGTCCTGGTCAAAGACTTGTAAATCCCAATCCACTACAGAAGTACACTTCTAAAGCCCACCCCGGACCTCAAGGGAGACTATTAGAGACTCACTGGGTGGCAGTCAAGTGTTAACAGGAGGGTCTAGTCCAGGTCCAGTTGCCACTGATCAGCTGGGCAGTAGCAGGAAGAGGCATCTTATAACTTGTAGTGTCCCCATAGCTTGAAAAGGAGGTCATTCTTATGACCATTTGAATACACTTCTTTGTCCTGGGTTCAAGAGGTCTAATCTTCTAGGCTCTTCTCAGGTCTCAGATAGCAGTTCAGTCCTCTTTTGAGCTTCCACAGGTCCAGGAGTTTTCTGAAGTGGGTGTTTGGAGATGACACATGTATGCCTGGCACAAGCTAGTGGTTGGGAATGACCCCTGGGGAAGCCCTAACCAACAGGGTTAATGTTCCTGGAGCTAACCCTACTCACTTTGGAAATTTTCAAGATGACTGAAGTCTTCAGCCACACTAAACTTGGGGGCATATTTACAATTTTTGTGTCGTTCTGGTGGCGATAAGCCCTTCGCCTTATTTTCAAGACTGCGTTAAACCACTTTATTTGGCTTAACACCGCCTTGTGAATAAGGCCCCCTTTCATGCAGCACTTGAAAGGGGTAGGCAATGGGTGTTGTGGCAGGCGTTCCGCCGCAACACCCATTGCTTTTTGACGCTGACCTTTATTTGCAAGGGTGGCGTAAATAGGAGGTAGCGCCAAAAATAAGACCAGGGAAAACCTGGTCTGAACTTGGCGAAACGAGGAGAAATTATTATTTCTCCTTGTTTTTGCTGTTTCTATGTGCTTCATTCTGCAGCAAACATAGAGAAACAGCAAATCACCATTACTGATTGTTATGTGCAGGAAGGGACACCTTCCTGCACATGAACAATCATTCCCCCAACGCAGGCACCCTTGAACTATGGTGCCATGTGTTGGAGCTAGGCAGCTAAATTTAGTGCCAGCACTAGGGGAAACAGAGGGGTGTGCCGTGTTCTTGTAATTACGGTGCATCCCTGTGTTTTCAGAATGGCGGCGCACAAGCTAGAAATTTTGGCTTAATGCCGCGCTCCGCCATTCTCTTGTAATTATGCCCCTTGGACTCTTAGGTCTGGATGTGTGTGTGTGTGGGGAGTGTACTATGGTAATTCTAGTGTCCTCCAACATTTAACACTAAAATCCAGTTTTAGGGAGGTCATATACCCCAACAAACTCAGAGACAGAAGTCTGGTAGGACAAAGCTGAGCTTCCAGCAACCAGACATTGAATATACACAAATTCAGCAACCAGACAGTGAATATACACACATTTGTTTGCATTCTTTTCCCCTCATTTGAAGTGTGCCCTAAATGTCATATGACAACCCCCAGCAGAACTGTCAAGCAGGTCTTGACTCAAGCATGATCTGACACTGTGATGTCAACCAGAGGCCTACTGTGATGAAGGCCACTGTGGCCGGGGGGTGGGGGGCAATAGAAGGATGCAGGCCAGGGTGTTACATCTGCTTGTGACAGGGTAGGCCTCTTTGAAGTCAATTAAGTCCTTGGGCGCTGCCCACAGGCCATCCTGTCAAGGACACTACATCACCTCTCCACACCCTATGCCTTTTGTGGCTGTCCAGGGAGCATGTTTACCCCTCATTCACATCAACTGAAATGCTAATTGCTGGCTGGCAGAAGGGAGAGAGCAAAATTAAGATTTAGCTTTCAGGACCTCAGGCAGGGCAAAGGTGTCTTTCTAAAAGTCATCTTTCCAAAGTATTTATTAGAACTCCGACTTTACCTTTGAATTGTGCTTGAAATAAATATTTCATAAAGTCTCATAATTACATTTGTAGGTGCTTCCTAGGCAGCGATAACAGTTATTAAACTTAATATTGTATCCCAGTTCTTTCCTATGAAACAGCCAATCCTGCTAGAATGAATATAGCTTTGAGGGCATTTTTACTGAAGGAACATATAAAACAATTACATATCCTACCTTTAAATACCATGCACCATGCCCTATGAGCAATAAGGCCTACTTAGGGGTGACTTGTAAATATTTAAAAGGAAGTTTTAGGCCTGTAAAAAAGGGGCTACTTTGACAGGTTGAATTTTCAGTTTAAAACTACACAGCCAGGCTACAATGTTAGGTCCGGAGACAGGCTTTACAGTGCCACTGCAGCGAATGCCACAACAAGTGCTGTAAACCACTGGTAGCATTTATTTACAGACCCTGGGTATTTTTGGTCCCATATACAGTGGACGTATAGGCAAATTAAACAAATGAATCAGGAGTATACCAATTTCTTCATGTTGAAAGGCCGAGCACATGCACTTTACCCTTGGTAGGAGGGTTAAAGTGCACAGAGTTCTATAGCCAACACAAATAGGGTTCAGAAAAGTGTCTAAACAAATCTGGGGTGACCATGCAGAAAAGGCAAATTTTCAACAAAACCTCTGCTTTGTCAGTTCACTTCTGCATAACAGAAAGAACATGGAGCCAACCTGGCATTGCATTTTCGTCGAAAGTGCTCCCGCTTTATTGATGGGACATTTTGGGCAAAACTTTCCAGCTGACATGGCGGAAACTTTAAATATAACAGCACTTCCGCTAATGCAGTAGCTTAGCAAAGTGTCCATCATACCATAAGTGACCCCATTTGTCTCTTCCTCATCTCTGGATATTGCATTACATGTTAGTGAGCTCGTAACCTAATACCTTTGTCAAGTGTGCCTCTTAGTGCTGTGAAATGCAATGATGCCAAAGACGGCTAAGGGAGGGTTGCCCACCTACAGATGGAGAAAATTGAAAAAGTATGGAAAATGCAGAAACATTAAGAAACTGGGCTATTCAAATTGCAACAAATGTTGTCATCTGACTAACCCATTACAACTGATTCTAGAACACATGCACACAAAGCAAATTCGATGTAGAATGTGCATTACCTTGAGGTATATAAGAACCGGTGAAGATGTGAACAACAACCATAAAGGGAGAGGAACAAAAATACAAACATTTTATCAATTCAATGTCTGCAAATTTATTTCCGAAATAATATCAAGACCTGCTACAACATAGCAGTCAGCTCAACAATAGGCATACAGGTTATTTATGAAGAGAGGTCATTTAAAAACTATGAAAAATGACTGGACATTTCTCAAAGCAGGCACAACCTATTTCCCATTTTGTTTATGAGACATCAAAATGATGAGCATGAAGTTGCAAAGAACAATTTCCAAAACACTGCTGAGGCAAACTATGTATTTATATATAAATGTGTTGCCACGTCAGTAAACTAAATATATAGAATACCGGAATGAATTACAAACATAAGTTTGTTGACTATGACGAATTTATTTCACGGCGACTGCGGAGAACATCCAAAATATTTCGGATGAAAAATATCAGATTCAATATAAAAAAAAGTCAGTGACAATCCAAGTACACTGGTCAGGGATTAGTTCTTTGAGCTAACTCAAGATTAAGGCAAAACTGCAAACATTATTATTGTTTTGAGAGTTCAATTTTATGATGCTTTAAACTGACAATTTATAGATCGGCTACTTTCGAACTGTAATTTAATTGTAATTCATTTCAAAGGTTCGCTCATAATCACATTTTCTAAGTGTAATGCTAATGGGATATTTTGGGATGGTTGCAATATTTCCCTCCATTTCACTGATTTTTCATTTTAATTTTAGTTAACATGACGGTGTGAGTTAGGGGACTCTACTGATTAAATTTCAGGTTCTAGAAATTGCATTGTCAGGGTTCCTTTCTTATTACAAGTGAGAAGATTGGTTGCGAGTAGGACAGAGCCCAAATGTTAAAGACGAATGAAAGATATTTGCTCAGACACCAGTGCTTACCACCTTTCCCAATTATAGGAATGTGGGAAGTTCGTTTCAGGGGAAAAAAAGATGTTTTCATTGAAGCCACGCCCGTTCGGTTTAATTGTCTTGGGAATTGAGCTATAATGACGTGCAATAAGGCATAAATTAGAACCTTTTGAAAGATAAACAGATCAGCAGCCTCTCATAAAAAAAAAATTCCATTACTACGGGGTGGGACATTTTCGATCTAGTCATGTTTTCAGTAGCTACATGCATTCCTTGTATTGTAATAGTAACTGCATTTATATAGCGCTGACGAGGTGTACAAGCGCTTTGTGACAGGAAGCACGCTACTCCGGAGCCCAAGGCTAGTGGTTGATCTAGTGGTTATTGGTTGATGAGGGCCATTGGGATTAATCTTGTGCTCTCAAGGAAACCATTTCATGAATTTACTCCAGTTTCTTTGTGGTAGATTAAGTTACTAGGAGTTAGGTGTACTCACTAGTGTGAGATCATGCAAATCGGTGGTGGGTAAATAGTCAGACTGGAGGAGGTTAGTTATAGTTAGACGCAGGGATATGGTTTCAAAGAAGGACAAGTTGTGATCGCTCGTGGGAGGTGTGTGCAGATTGGAAAACACAATGGAAAGTAAATCAGAGAGGGATGTGACACTCAGAGAGGGTCAGGCATGAAGAGGGTAAGGAATAAGGAGACGGTCATTCCCTGGAAAAGAAGAAAGGGAACTATCAATAGTTTTAAGTCATGGTCAGTTTTTCATGCAGGGTTTTAGGAATATAGTGAGAGGAGGCATTTTGAGATAGCATGTCATCTGAGGACGTAAAATTTGTAGAAAGGACAGACAGATGTCACATGTGGGCAGGTGCTAAATGTTGTAGCATCTTTGGTGCCTTGTCCGGCTGTTGATGGTTCTGAAACTTAGTTCTTTGATAAGTAACATTAATTGAGAAGATTATTTTTGCACTTTCAACTTCGTACCCCGCTATTTCTAAAGTGAGGTGCTTTGTTATGCGGAAGTACGAATAGCTGGTTTCTTGGGTTGGACAAACACAGTTTGAAGGAGTGGAGCATCTATGCGATTTATACTGACCCTTTGGTTATGTACTGGTCACTTCGTGAGTGTTAGCAAACTTTCCATGCCAATTAACTTCCAGCGGCGGACTCTTACAAAACATAAACAAGCACATCAATTAATAGGTGACTTTAACCAGAAGTACTTTAGTGTGCATGTTTGCATTTATTTTACTTTCTTTTGTATTTGATTTGTTTGCAGGTTATATTCAACATATTTAGGCCCTCATTCAGAGTGATCTCTAAATGCCAATTTAGAGGGAAACAGGGGTTTCTGCCCATAATCAGCATTATGAGACCTACTGTATTACTTCATATGGTTCTACCATTGCTTTTCAGGTCCAGTCTACAAGCTGGAGGATTTTTTTGCTGGAGAAAAGGTCGGGAATTACTGAATTTCATGTAGAATTCAGTGTGGCAAAGCATAGGGGTTTCTTGGTAATCCCATGGTAACACCCCGAATTAGGATTTCAATAATAGGTGTTTTATTATGGCAGCCCCACTTCTGTACAAGGCTCGATGGGGGCCTCCAAACCGCTCTAGCACAAACCAAAACAAAGGCAACATCACAACCAAAAATCATGCCAATCCTTAAACACAGGCCCAGGTGTTTAAAAGGCTGGTCACTATCCCAGTGCAATCAAACTGTGCATCAAGCTAGGGTGGACAGATATTGGAAAATCTAAAACCGGGAATGCGATCGACATTAAAGTAGGGCTGTAATTCAGCAACAATGTATAGGCACGAAATGACGTAACTAACAGCACAAAGCAACCTAGACACCCGGGACGCCTGGTTATCTCCACTTATTTGTTGTAAAATAATCTGGACTCTGCCTAATGTCTTAATGCATAAACGTGATGTGCACCACCTGGTTGCAGGAAATTTACATTTACCGGAAGATAAGGAGCACATTGAAAACATTAAGCCCTTGCATTAGAAAAACCAAGACCTGCTGAATCTAACGGTAATAAAACGTGTCAGAATCTTAAGATGATAAAACGGGCCATTAACTCACCTTGAGTGATTAGATGCTCTTATTGTAGAAATGGGAATAGTTTAAGCTGTGCGGTCACTAATTCCAAAGAACTAAATGATGTTATTGGTAAAACATCATCCCACCTAGTAACCTCTAGTGTACAGTATCTCACATTCCCAGAACTTGAAACTGTTTTATTGTATTGCCCCGAATCCCTTTACAAAGGTGCTGTTGTTAATGGCATGATTTGAATTCCTGGATTTTGGCTTTGATTTTTTTTTTAATGTTTTATGTTTTAGATGTTTAGCTTAGGACCTAGTCCTTTAAAATTTCAGTGAATGGATATTGTGCTTGCGTTATTTCCCCAGTACCTCCTGCACACAAGCAGTAGCAGTCCTGCAGCCCAAGATCGTTCTTTAATATTAGCCTTTCCCAAGCTAAGGGTAATGTTTTTTTACCTGAAGTCCCTCTTCAGTGGTAGAAGGCCCTATAGAAATGCCAAATATAATATAAATGAACCTAAAAAGTATATAAATATAAAAACGATTCTTAACAATTCAATTCACAGTTGTCTGCCGCTACTAAGATATGATCCTTATGAACACTCCATGGCTCGACTAATTAAAACGCACAGCAAAATGTTGATGGGCCACAGGTCCTGAGCAATGTTTACTGATAGTGAAAATCAGGGATCCTCACATACTACAACCAGTGCAGTCATTCTTCACTATTTTTGAATAGCCATTTACAATTGGTCGACACGTACCTGTATTCCGAATAAGTTTTATCAACAAATGTTGCCAGGGCAGGGGCATCAAAACTTCTATTTTGCTTGGTTTCACCCTCAAAACATGGGGGCATGTACTTACATTTACATTTCCAAAAATACCCACTCTCATCCTTCGTGAGTGAGGCTGATCTGTAGAGCAGACAAGCTATCTTCTTGCTAAATAAATCACTGTGCATTAAAAACTTGGGTCTATATCCACTCTCTGTGGCCACTTAAAGCTTCAACTTGAGGACTTCCTTCTATTTCCATTATGATCAAACCTAGACAGTCTGCAGACAGTGGGAATATTCACAAGCACAATATACTCTCTATTAACTACCTTAAATAATGGCGGACAGGTTCACAGAGTTATTAGTGGGGCCGTGGGCCTTGAAGATAGATACGAAGTGTGGCCCACTCGACGCATGGACATATGGAACACCCACCGTAGGCTGAGGAAGGTGAATGAATTTAGGGATGGATTGATGGCTGGATGGATGGATCTTCAGCTTGTCAACCTGGCAAACAACCCTCAGTGAAGGCACAACATATTCTTGTATAAGTGCGTAATGGCTGCCAAAGTTCTCCTGGAGATGGATGGAGTCACTTGCCAGGATGGGGCTATCTTATAGGGTAGTCAAGCAATGCCTGAAGGCCTGGTCTGACAGGTCAGTGTGTGGGCGGGTTTTTTGGCTGTTTGTGGGCCGGTTTTATAATCTGCCTGGACAGTATTTACTGTTGATTTCCCTGATATTAAAACAAACATTGCCTGTAGCAAGCTCAAACCCATTCAGTCTTCAAATTCCAATTCACTAATGGGGGCCACTTTTATTTTGGTGTCTGGGCCTTTTTTCTGTCCCATTCCTACCCTGCCACTTGCTACACTCACTCAATGCACTATGGTGCTAGTATAAACACAATTAGCTCCCAATCCACCACTGCAGATGCCCCACAGAATGGACCTGGAACCATGGTTATATTACTCATGTATTATTTTGCTATAGCTAAACCCAACAAGAATCAAACATGCAAGCTGCCTTTAGACATGCTAAAGGCCCTATTTAACTACCCTTTAGACATTCTTTCAGAAGAAAAGGTGAAGTGCAATAAATTGAGTTATCTAGCTATCCCGCCCTCACCCTCTGGGGTCAGTACTGGGGGACAATGCTGCTTTAGCCTCCTCCTCTGGTCAAGTCAAACCAGGAAAAACTATGTCAAAGGCACTGGCCTGACCCCAAACATGGATTATTTTTGGGGCCTGCGATTCATATAACTTGGCAGTTGTGCTTTAATAGGATTATTTCCGAAACAGTATTGACAGGGCAGAGTGGAAGGAATCTAATGACACTCAATAGTGTCCAACATTGGTCTAAAAGGGCCAGATTCATGCCAGACTTTCGGGATAACCGTGACTACGTAAATAAGTCCTATTTATGTCAATTATATGTATATGTATGTTATGTGAATATCGTGAACATTTGATATGGATACAGCACTCTTGGGCTTTTGATGAACAGTCACGACGAAGATGAATATTTGTTAGATTACAAGCTTCTCCCAGTGTGGCTACCCTTACATTACATCTAAAAAACTGAAAAATACACCATGGCCCTCGTTACAAGTTGCCCGTTGTCTAAAGGAGAGATACTGTAATAGGACTTACCCATTCCAGCTGGTATCTCCAGCTCTATTACCGGCCATTATGAGTTACCAGGTCCGGAATTTGGAAGAAGACACTGAACCTGGGAATTACTGAGGCCATTACTGCATGGAGGGGCCAATATGAGTCCTTTTTTTCCAGCGGAATGAAAATGTGCATCAAAACACTTTAGGATATAATAAATGGATTCCTGCCCTCAGTAAAACTCAGAATCATGAGTGGTGGTACCTCCTTTAGAGATACCATGCTGCACAACTCATAATGGATCAACAACATGGATTGAAAGATTCTTTCCTAGACATTGCTAACAGTTGTTGCAAAATATTTTCCTCAACCGATGCCACGCCTCTATAGAACAATTCAAAATAAATTACCACCATTCATTGATGATGCAACAACAGTCCTATTGTTTGACCAGTGCATCGATTCCCATTACTTGTCCATTTCTAATAAAGGTTGAATACTGCCAGGTTAGTGGGCTTTTTTCAAATTTCAGATATTGCCTTCTTAATAAAGTCACACACATTAATACCAAAACATCATTTGGTTCAGCAGATGTTGTTCTCCGCTGCATTAAAGGGGAAGTTCCGCCCCACTTGTTATAACTCGGCATGAATACCCTACATTGCAAAATCTCAAAATCATCTAGTTATTTCATTTCTAGGTGTCTGTTACAACCAGCTTTAGCTGTCTATTAGTCAGAACTATTGTTAACAATATGCAATAAGTGGACTTCGGGTCAGCCCTTTGCTGATGATTGGAGGGCTTTGTTGTCAATTTCACTACCCTACTGGTGATTCGATGGCTTTCCTCTGTATAGTTATGCTTGTCCCATTCAGGATCATTTCGATCTTACATTGTTCTGATTGGTTGTCTTGTATCTTTCCACTGTTGATATTGCTTGACTTCAGGGAACTACTTTTTTCTTTCATTTTCAGCACATTATGGAAGGGCATGGTTTTTCTTGCTCTGTCCCATGTGTGCTGATTTCACCTTCACATTCCCCTGCCCTTTCCAAACTTGTACATTGTGTATCCCACCTCTCCCATTCTTACTTTTTATTGTTTAAAAAAAAAAAAAATCTCCTTGTTTTTGCCCTCCTATTGCTCTCACTACTTCCACCTCACCTAGTTGCATCTGTTTTCCTTAAATGTACATATATTATTTTTACGAGGGCCTGGCAGCTACAATTTGGTGACAAAATATTCTCAAATTATGCTTTCACATACATTAAAAAAAAAAACATAGTTTATTCCTTTTTACAACCAGAAACATGACCGGCCAACACAAATCAAACTGCATTGTGTTACAATAAGCCACGGAATGGCAGGGCAAGTACAAAAGACACAGCGTGAACAGTACCACGGTAAGAATGAAACTAGTACATAATATAATGAAATATTCAAAGCTTCACCATGGATGCTTCTGCACACTCATATGTGTGTGTGTGTGTATATATATATATATATTCACTGAAAAAACCATAGGTTTCAGACACGTTATAGTTAGAAATTAGCATTTAAAAAACCTTTGAAATTCACTGAAAAAACCATAGGTTTTAGGGACAGTTATAGTTAGTTGGACATTGCACTCGTACAAAACCCGTGAAATTCCCCTGTTATAGTTAGTTCAGCTAACTATAACTCGCGCCTCGCAATGCACTGCTGATGACGTCACATATTACATCACTCATGACATGGTCAGTGACATCACTGATGACATCACTGATGACATCTCAAATGACATCACTGATGACATCACTGATGACATCATCCAGTGACTGTGTGTTTCTGTAAAGTTTAAATAAGTTTAATATATATAGGGAAAGGCGTATTGAAGAATGAGTGGGTGTATAAGTGTCTGAATGGATGATTTAGTACGTGAGTGACTGACTCTACAAGTGAGTGATTAAACGTATCTTACTGAATGCATGGGTTAGTGACTAAACTGTGTGAATGTCTGTATCCGTCTGTTTGTTGGTGTGTAAGTGGATGCATGGATTTGCGAATAGCTACATGAGTGTCTATATGGGTTATTGATTGGTTCTTTGAGTATCTGTATGGCTGCCTGAGTGTTTGTGTGGGTGGGGTGTGTGTGACTCTATACATAGATGTGTGAGTGGGTGATTCACTGGGTGCATGATTTCAAGAGTGCATCTGTGATGGACTGCTTGGGTGGGTGAGTGTGTGTGTATGGGTGTGTTAGTGAGTGAATGTATGTCTCAGTGGTACATGTGCGAGTAACTACATATGTAAAAGGCAGTATATATGTGTGTTAGAGTATTTAAATGGCTATAAGTGAGAGTGTGTTATTGTGAGAGTGGCTGTATGGATGCGTGTGTGCTTGTATCGGTTATTGTATAAGAGCGTAAGAATGTGCTAGTATTTGTATGAGTAAGTGAGCTGGTGTGTGTATAACTGTATAGGTGAGTAAATGGGTGTGTGATTAATTTTTTGCATGACTGACTAGGTGTGTGAGTACCTCTATGGATGAGTGGCGGTGTGTGAGTATTTATATAGGTGTATGAGTGCATATGATAGTCCTGTACTGAGTGACTGTAAGTATGAGTGACTGTACAGGTGAGTGAGTGGATGTGTGTGTAGACCTAAGAATCAGTGAGTGGGTATGTAGTTTTTGGTGTTGGAGTGTCTATGGTTTTGAGAATGGCAGTCTGTAATTTAGAGTGGGTGTATCAAAAGTTATATTAGGGTGTGAGAAGATGCATGAAATTATCACATGGATGATGTCATCAGTGATGTCATTTGAGATGTCATCAGTGATGTCATCAGTGATGTCACTGACCATGTCATGAGTGATGTAATATGTGACGTCATCAGCAGTGCATTGCGGGGCGCGAGTTATAGTTAGCTGAACTAACTATAACAGGGGAATTTCACGGGTTTTGTACGAGTGCAATGTCCAACTAACTATAACTGTCCCTAAAACCTATGGTTTTTTCAGTGAATTTCAAAGGTTTTTTAAATGCTAATTTCTAACTATAACGTGTCTGAAACCTATGGTTTTTTCAGTGAATTTCAAAGGTTTTTTAAATGCTAATTTCTAACTATAACGTGCCTGAAACCTATGGTTTGTTCAGTGAATTTCAAAGGTTTTTTAAATGCTAATTTCTAACTATAACGTGCCTGAAACCTATGGTTTTTTCAGTGAATTTCAAAGGTTTTTTAAATGCTAATTTCTAACTATAACGTGCCTGAAACCTATGATTTTTAAGTGAATTTCAAAGGTTTTTTAAATGCTAGTTTCTAACTATGCCAACAGAGGTAGGACATGTGAAGAAAGAAGAAAAAACGCACAGAAAGAAGCAAAAGATGTGCAGAAAGAACCAACAGAGGAGCAGAAAGAGGCCTTGTTGCAAAATCATCCTGTGCCCACAACTTTTTCAGACGGGTACTGGTGGTAACTGACTCTGACTAACCAGAGCCAGTGCGCGTTTGCACAATGGTGAAGGGAGGGGGGCCTGAGGTGACATGTGTGCAAACGCGCCCCGTGGCGCGTTTTAAGTTACGGGATTAAGTCCCCTTGAATCCTGAGGGTCCCTGGGGCCCAACTAGCCCCCCAGGTACCTACAGTTAGGACCACAGAGCTGAGTTGCAGAGAGGCGTTCCGAGGCCACGCACCTTTTTTCACCTCTCTGCAACGCAACTCTGTTGTGCTTACTGAAGGTACCTGGTGGGCTAGTTGGCCCCCAGGATTCAAAGGGAATTAACTCCCCAACTTAAAACGCACCACAGGGCGTGTTTGCGCACATGTCACCTGAGGCCCCGCCCCTCCCTTCACCACTGTGCAAACGCGCCCCGTGGCGCGTTTTAAGTTGGGGGATTAGGTCACCTTGAATCCTGAGAGTCCCTGGGGCCCAACTAGCCCACCAGGTACTTCCAGTAAGCACCACAGGCCTGCGTTGCAACGCCTGTAACAAATTGTGCAGTTGTGTTTAGGTAGTGAAGAGGGTCGTGCTGGGGGTAGTGTTTTAGGGTTTAGGGTAGTACAGTGGTGTTTGGGTAGTGTAGGGGGTCGTGCTGGGGTTAGTGTTTTAGGGTTTTAGGGTTTAGGGTAGTGCAGTGGTGTTTGGGTAGTGTAGGGGATACTGCTGGGGGTAGTGTTTTAGGGTTTAGGGTAGTGCAATGGTGTTTGGGTAGTGTAGGGGGTACTGCTGGGGGTAGTGTTTTAGGGTTTAGGGTAGTGCAGTGGTGTTTGGGTAGCGTAGGGGGTACTGCTGGGGGTAGTGTTTTATGGTTTAGGGTAGTGCAGTGGTGTTTGGGTAGTGTAGGGGTTCGTGCTGGGGGTAGTTTTTTAGGGTTTAGGGTAGTGCAGTGGTGTTTGTGTAGTGTAGGAGGTCGTGTTTTAGGGTTTAGGGTAGTGCAGTGGTCTTTGGGTAGTGTAGGGAGTCATGCGGGGGTATTGTTTTAGAGTTTAGGGTAGTGCAGTGGTCTTTGGGTAGTGTAGGGGGTTGTGCGGGGGTAGTGTTTTAGGGATTAGGGTAGTGCATTGGTATTTGGGTAGTGTAGGGGGTCATGCGGGGTAGTGTTTTAGGGTTTAGGGCAGTGCAGTGGTGTTTAGGTAGTGTAGAGGGTCGTGCTGGGAGGAGTGTTTTAGGGTTTAGGGCAGTGCAGTGGTGTTCGGGTAGTGTAGGGGGTTGTGCTGGGGGAGTGTTTTAGGGTTTAGGGCAGGGCAGTCGTGTTCGGGTAGTGTAGGGGGTCGTGCTGGGGGAGTATTTTAGGGTTTAGGGTAGTGCAGTGGTGTTCGGGTAGTGTAGGGGGTCATGCTGGGGGTAGTGTTCTAGGGTTTAGGGCAGTGCAGTGGTGTTCGGGCAGTGTAGGGGGTCGTGCTGGGGGTGGTGTTTTAGGGTTTAGGGCAGTGCAGTGGTGTTTGGGCAGTGTAGGGGGTCGTGCTGGGGGTGGTGTTTCAGGGTTTAGGGCAGTGCAGTGGTGTTCGGGCAGTGTAGGGGGTCGTGCAGGGGGTGGTGTTTCAGGGTTTAGGGCAGTGCAGTGGTGTTCGGGCAGTGTAGGGGGTCGTGCAGGGGTGGTGTTTCAGGGTTTAGGGCAGTGGTGTTCGGGCAGTGTAGGGGGTCATGCTGGGGGTGGTGTTTCAGGGTTTGGGGCAGTGCAGTGGTGTTCGAGCAGTAAAGGGGGTCATGCTGGGGGTGGTGTTTCAGGGTTTAGGGCAGTGCAGTTGTGTTCGGGCAGTGTAGGGGGTGGTGCAGGGGGTGGTATTTCAGGGTTTAGGGCAGTGCAGTGGTGTTCGGGCAGTGTAGGGGGTCGTGCAGGGGGTGGTGTTTCAGGGTTTAGGGCAGTGCAGTGGTGTTCGGGCAGTGTAGGGGCGGTGCAGGGGGTGGTGTTTCAGGGTTTAGGGCAGTACAGTGGTGTTCGGGCATTGTAGGGGGTGGTGCTGGGGCTGGTGTTTCAGGGTTTAGGGCAGTGCAGTGGTGTTCGGGCAGTGTAGGGGGTCGTGCTGGGGCTGGTGTTTCAGGGTTTAGGGTAGTGCAGTGGTGTTCGGGCAGTGTATGGGGTCGTGCTGGGGCTGGTGTTTCAGGGTTTAGGGCAGTGCAGTGGTGTTCGGGCAGTGTAGGGGGTCATGCTGGGGCTGGTGTTTCAGGGTTTAGGGCAATGCAGTGGTGTTCGGGCAGTGTAGGGGGTCTTGCTGGGGCTGGTGTTTCAGGGTTTAGGGCAGTGCAGTCGTGTTCGGGCAGTGTAGGGGGTCGTGCTGGGGGTGGTGTTTCAGGGTTTAGGGCAGTGCAGTGGTGTTCGGGCAGTGTAGGGGGTCGTGCTGGGGCTAGTGTTTCAGGGTTTAGGGCAGAGCAATGGTGCTCAGGCAGTGTAGGGGTTGTGCTGGGGGTGATGTTCCAGGGTTTAGGGCAGTGCAGTGGTGTTAGGGCAGTGTAGGGGGTCGTGCTGGGGGTGGTGTTTCAGGGTTTAGGGCAGTGCAGTGGTGTTCCGGCAGTGTAGGGGGTCGTGCAGGGGGTGGTGTTTCAGGGTTTAGTGCAGTGGTGTTCGGGCAGTGTAGGGGGTCATGCTGGGGTGGTGTTTCAGGGTTTAGGGCAGTGCAGTGGTGTTCGGGCAGTGTAGGGTGTCGTGCTGAGGGGTGGTGTTTCAGGGTTTAGGGCAGTGCAGTAGTGTTTGGGCAGTGTAGGGGGTCGTGCAGGGGGTGGTGTTTCAGGGTTTAGGGCAGTGCAGTGGTGTTCGGCCAGTGTAGGTAGTCTTGCTGGGGGTGGTGTTTCAGGGTTTAGGGCAGTGCAGTAGTTTTTGGGCAGTGTAGGCGGTCGTGCTGGGGCTGGTGTTTCAGGGTTTAGGGCAGTGCAGTGGTGTTTGGGCAGTGTATGGGGTTGTGCTGGGGCTGGTGTTTCAGGGTTTAGGGCAGTGCAGTGGTGTGCGGGCAGTGTACGGGGTTGTGCTGGGGCTGGTGTTTCAGGGTTTAGGGCAGTGCAGTGGTGTTCGGGCAGTGTAGGGGGTCGTGCTGGGGCTGGTGTTTCAGGGTTTAGGGCAGTGCAGTGGTGTTCGGGCAGTGTAGGGGGTCGTGCTGGGGCTGGTGTTTCAGGGTTTTGGGCAGAGCAGTGGTGTTCGGGCAGTGTAGAGGGTCGTGCTGGGGGTGGTGTTTCAGGGTTTAGGGCAGTGCAGTGGTGTTCGGGCAGTGTAGGGGGTCTTGCTGGGGGTGGTGTTTCAGGGTTTAGGGCAGTGCAGTGGTGTTCGGGCAGTGTAGGTGGTCTTGCTGGGGGTGGTGTTTCAGGGTTTAGGGCAGTGGTGTTCGGGCAGTGTAGGGGGTCTTGCTGGGGGTGATGTTTCAGGGTTTAGGGCAGTGCAGTGGTGTTCGGGCAGTGTAGGGGGTCTTGCTGGGGGTAGTGTTTCAGGGTTTAGGGCGGTGCAGTGGTGTTCGTGCAGTGTAGGGGGTCGTGCTGGGGGTGGTGTTTCAGGGTTTAGGGCAGTGCAGTAGTGTTCGGGCAGTGTAGGGGGTCGTGCAGGGGGTGGTGTTTCAGGGTTTAGGGCAGTGCAGTGGTGTTCTGGCAGTGTAGGGGGTCATGCTGGGGGTGGGGTTTCAGGGTTTAGGGCAGTACAGTGGTGTTCGGGCAGTGTAGGGGGTCGTGCAGGGGGTGGTGTTTCAGGGTTTAGGGCAGTGCAGTGGTGTTCGGGCAGTGTAGGGGGTCGTGCTGGGGCTGGTGTTTCAGGGTTTAGGGCAGTGCAGTGGTGTTCGGGCAGTGTAGGGGTCTTGCTGGGGTTGGTGTTTCAGGGTTGAGGGCAGTGGTGTTCGGGCAGTGTAGGGGGTCTTGCTGGGGGTGATGTTTCAGGGTTTAGGGCAGTGCAGTGGTGTTCGGGCAGTGTAGGGGGTCTTGCTGGGGGTAGTGTTTCAGGGTTTGGGACAGTGCAGTGGTGTTCGTGCAGTATAGGGGGTCGTGCTGGGGATGGTGTTTCTGGGTTTAGGGCAGTGCAGTAGTGTTCGAGCAGTGTAGGGGGTTGTGCAGGGGGTGGTGTTTCTGGGTTTAGGGCAGTGCAGTGGTGTTCGGGCAGTGTAGGGGGTCACGCTGGGGGTGGTGTTTCAGGGTTTAGGGCAGTGCAGTGGTGTTCGGGCAGTGTAGGGGGTCATGCACGGGGTGGTGTTTCAGGGTTTAGGGCAGTGCAGTGGTGTTCGGGCAGTGTAGGGTGTTGTGCTGGGGCTGGTGTTTCAGGGTTCAGGGCAGTGCAGTGGTGTTCAGGCAGTGTAGGGGGTCGTGCTGAGCCTGGTGTTTCACGGTTTAGGGCAGTGCAGTGGTGTTCGGGCAGTGTAGGGGGTTGTGCTGGGGCTGGTGTTTCAGGGTTTAGGGCAGTGCAGTGGTGTTCGGGCAGTGTAGGCGGTCATGCTGGGGCTGGTGTTTCAGGGTTTAGGGCAGTGCAGTGGTGTTCGGGCAGTGTAGGGGGTCGTGCTGGGGCTGGTGTTTCAGGGTTTAGGGCAGTGCAGTGGTGCTCGGGCAGTGTAGGGGGTCGTGCTCGGGTGATGTTTCAGGGTTTAGGGTAGTGCAGTGGTGTTCGGGCAGTGTAGGGGGTCGTGCAGGGGCTGGTGTTTCAAGGTTTAGGGCAGTGCAGTGGTGTTCGGGCAGTGTAGGGGGTCGTGCTGGGGCTGGTGTTGCAGGGTTTTGGGCAGAGCAGTGGTGTTCGGGCAGTGTAGGGGGTCATGCTGGGGGTAGTGTTTCAGGGTTTAGGGCAGTGCAGTGGTGTTCGGGCAGTGTAGGGGGTCGTGCTGGGGGTGGTGTTTCAGGGTTTAGGTTAGTGGTGTTCGGGCAGTGTAGGGGGTCTTGCTGGGGGTGATGTTTCAGGGTTTAGGGCAGTGCAGTGATGTTCGGGCAGAGAAGGGGGTCTTGCTGGGGGTAGTGTTTCAGGGTTTAGGGCAGTGCAGTGGTGTTCGGGCAGTGTAGGGGGTCATGCTGGGGGTGGTGTTTCAGGGTTTAGGGCAGTGCAGTGGTGTTTGGGCAGTGTAGGGGGTCGTGAAGGGGTTGGTGTTTCAGGGTTTAGGGCAGTGCAGTGGTGTTCGGGCAGTGTAGGGGGTCGTGCTAGGGGTGGTGTTTCAGGGTTTAGGGCAGTGCAGTGGTGTTCGGGCAGTGTAGGGGGTCATGCAGGGGCTGGTGTTTCAGGGTTTAGGGCAGTGCAGTGGTGTTCGGGCAGTGTAGGGGTCGTGCTGGGGGTAGTGTTTTAGGGTTTAGGGTAGTGCAGTGGTGTTTGTGTAGTGTAGGGGGTCATGTTTTAGGGTAGTGCAGTGGTGTTTGGGTAGTGTAGGGGTCGTGCTGGGGGTAGTGTTTTAGGATTTAGGTTAGTGCAGTGGTGTTTGGGTAATGTAGGGGGTCATGCTGGGGGTAGTGTTTTAGGGTTTAGGGTAGTGCAGTGGTGTTTGTGTAGTGTAGGGGGTCGTGCTGGGGGTAGTGTTTTAGGGTTTAGGGTATTGCAGTGGTGTTTGTGTAGTGTAGGGGGTCATGTTTTAGGGTAGTGCAGTGGTGTTTGGGTAGTGTAGGGGGTCGTGCTGGTGGTAGTGTTTTAGGATTTAGGTTAGTGCAGTGGTGTTTGGGTAGTGTAGGGGGTCATGCTGGGGGTAGTGTTTTAGGGTTTAGGATAGTGCAGTGGTGTTTGGGTAGTGTAGGGGTTCGTGCTGGGGGTAGTGTTTTAGGGTTTAGGATAGTGCAGTGGTGCTTGTGTAGTGTAGGGGGTCGTGCTGGGGGTAGTGTTTTAGGGTTTAAGGTAGTGCAGTGGTGTTTTTGTAGTGTAGGGGGTCATGTTTTAAGATGCAATGCTCCAATACCTGACCAGTCTGCACTACATAAAACTGCAAAAAAACTAAAAATAAAAAGTGTTTTGCACACTTTTGTCATTGGGCTATATGTGGGCTACATCTGGGTAATATTTGTGCTACATTTGGGCTCTTTTTTCACTGGTGGCCATCTTGGAAGACTTCTTTGTTATGAAGTTTCCTAATTTCTTCATTTACTGCAGTCTCCTCAGTAGGACATGCTTTCAGTTTTTTACTTTGATTCCATCAAGAAGGCATTCAGATGTGTCTCACATCTGCCATAAATTCAGAATGTTAGCACTCTAGTTGCTCATTAGATCACTGGAGTAAAGCTACTGCTCACAAGGGAGTTAACTGGTAGTCTGCTGCTGGTATTGAAAGTGATTGTTTCAGTCTGCATGTCAGAATTTTCTAATGAAATAGAAGAGGATTTGAGATCTCACTTAAAACATGCCCTAATTTTTCTTTCTGCAGCACTAACCATAATTTCTATTTCAAAAAGAACCCCTCATTTTGTTCCTTTTTAAATTAAATGTTTTAAGTGTTACCGGTTTATTCCAATCAAGATGGCTTCAGGTGTGCCATACTTTTGTCATAAGTAAGGCTGTTAGCGCTCTAGTTGTTCTTTAGAACACTCTGGGAAGCTGCAGTAGAACACAAAGGCATCAACTGGCAGGCTGCTCCTGTTGAAATATAACAGGAAGATATTTGAGATCACACTTGAAACATGTCCTAATTTTTCTTTCTACAGCACTAACCATAATTTCTATGACAAAATGAACCCCATCATTTTGTTCCTTTTTAAATTAAATTGTTTAAGTGTTACCAGTTTATTCCAATCAAGATGGCTTCAGGTGTGCCATACTTTTGTCATAAGGAAGGCTGTTAGCACTCTAGTTGTTCTTTAGAACACTCTGGGAAGCTGCAGTAGAACACAAAGGAATCAACTGACAGTCTCTGCCCTTGTTGGATGTACATGTTTTACTGAGAATGTCAGACTTCATTCTCACATGAGTGAGAAAGATAATGTGAATTTACAGAAAATATGCGCTCATTTTAGCTTCTGGAGCACCTTCCAAACCTCCATGGGACAAGCATGAGAAAATAGTGTTCTCTCAAACATGATTCATGATATCCCAGCAGAAGGTTTTTCACATGGTAAAATCACCTTAGAATACACCACAATTCCTAAAATTAGTATGGTACCATCAACAAATAAATTCTAATGTAACTAAAGCCTGTTATCACCCTTTATAGTTCTCCTTTTGGTGACCCTCAAAATCTTCTATTCACTACAATGCATTTCAATGAGGTACTATCATTTATATTGGTCCCAAGATGGCTGCCAGCAATTCCAGGATGAAGTGCTGACAGCCAATCAGATCTCACGATGACATGTGTGGTTAGGCTCCGCCCAGATATATATGTGACTTTACTTTTGATTTTCTCAGGAACTACTGAACGGATTTACACCATTTAAGCAAAAGGCACGACACTGAACCAAGGGCTACCTCTTTGCCAAATTTGGTGTAATTCCGTTCAGCAGTTCGGGCTGTAGCTGCGACTAAAGGTTCCTATGGAAAAATGAATGGGGAAAACGCGTTTTGGGACCCCCTTTTTCTCGGCCCCCGCTTGACGTATCACCCCGAGACTTTCAGGATAGGAGCGGACCGGAGCGCCCCAACAAGTTGGAAACTTTCGCGAAGATTCGTCAACCGGCGCCAACGTTATTTCAAATAGAATGTCGCGGATTTCCTATGGATAATAGGTTTTAACTATAACTATCTACTGGCGACCGCCAGTAGATAATATATATATATATATTTATATAGTCACTGAAAAAACCATAGGTTTCAGGGACGTTATAGTTAGAAATTAGCATTTAAAAAACCTTAGAAATTCACTGAAAAAACCACAGGTTTCAGGGAGGTTATAGTTAGTTGGACATTTCACTCGTACAAAACCAGAGAAATTCCCCCGTTATAGTTAGTTCAGCTAACTATAACTCGCGCCCCGCAATGCACTGCTGATGACGTCACATATTACATCATTCATGACATGGTCAGTGACATCACTGATGACATCACTGATGACATCTCAAATGACATCACTGATGACATCATCCACGTGAAAATCTGATGCACCTCCTCACACTCTAATATAACCTTTGATACACCCACTGTAAAATACAGACTACCATTTTCGAAACCATCGACACACCAATACCAGTTACTACATGCGCACTCACTGATTCTAGGTCTACACACATCCACTCATTCACCCATACAATCAATCATACATGCAGTCACTCATCAATACAACACTATCATATGCCCTCATACACCTATACAGACACTCACACACCGCCACTCATCCATGGAGTTACTCACACACCTAGTCAGTCATGCAAATAATCAATCACACTCCCATTTACTCACCTATAGAGATACTAACGCATACTTACTCTCTTATATAATCATTGATACAAGTACACACTCATCCATACAGCCACTCTCACAAACACTGACTCTCACGTATAGTCATTTATACTCCAACTCTCACATACACTGCCTTTTCCCTATGTAGTTACTTGGACATGTACCACTGAGACATCCATTCACTCACCAACACACCCATACACACACTCACCTGCCCATACAGCTGTTTCTACATGCACTCTTGAACCCATACACCCAGTGAATCAACCACTCACACATCTATGCACAGTCACACACTCCCACCCACCCACCCACACACACACTCAGTCTCCCATACAAATTCTCATGGCAACCAATCAATAACCGATATACACACTCATGTAGCTACTCACCAACCCATGCATTCAGTAAGACACATTTAATCACTCACTTATACAGTCAGTCACGCACCTACTAAATCATCCATCCAGACACTTATACACCCACTCATTCTTCAATACACCATGGCATATATATAAAACATATATAAACTTTACAGAAACACACAGTCACGTGGATGATGTCATCAGTGATGTCATCAGTGATGTCATTTGAGATGTCATCAGTGATGTCATCAGTGATGTCACTGACCATGTCATGAATGATGTAATATGTGACATCATCAGCAGTGCATTGCGGGTGCGCGAGTTATAGTTAGCTGAACTAACTATAACGGGGGAATTTCTATGGTTTTGTACGAGTGAAATGTCCAACTAACTATAACCTCCCTGAAACCTGTGGTTTTTTCAGTGAATTTCTAAGGTTTTTTAAATGCTAATTTCTAACTATAACGTCCCTGAAACCTATGGTTTTTTCAGTGAATTTCAAAGGTTTTTTAAATGCTAATTTCTAACTATGCCTACAAAGGTTGGACATGTGAAGAAAGAGGAAGAAAAGCGCACAAAGAAGCAAGACATGCAGAAAGAGGCAACAGAAGTCCAGAAAGACGAAGAAAAGTGCAAGAAGAAGCAAGAGATGTGCAGAAAGAACCAACAGAGGAGCAGAAAGTCCTCCTGTGCCCCCATCTTTTTGCTGATGGGTACTGGTGGTAACTGACTCTGACTAACCGGCCCTAGAGCCAGTGCTATGCTAAAAGACACTTAGAATACAGTGAAAACACCTACATACACTAGGGAACACTATGCGTTGGGGTACCCCTGTGATTAGCATGACCTCCTCTGTATTTGCCATGAGTTAGTGCCTGGGTCATTGGATGAGTACATGGGTACTGACTGGATGATTAGAGTACTGCAAGGAGAGTGGATGGTGAATTTATAAACGCTTGTGTTTTGGCGGAGTGATTGGATAAGGACATGGAACTGGTTGGGTGATTGGAGGAGTACATGGGTAGTGACAAGGAGATGGCTGGACTGCATCAGTAGTCCTCAGGGGATTGTAGCAGTGCATGTGTTAGTGCCTGCATCATTGCATGAGTACATGGGTAGTGACTGGATGATTAGAGTACTGCAAGGAGAGTGCATGGTGAATTTATAAGTGCTTGTGTTTTGGCGGAGTGATTGGATAAGTACATGGTGCTCGTTGGGTGATTGGAGAAGTGCATGGGTAGTGACAGGGCGATGGCTGGACTGCATCAGTAGTGCTCAGGGTATTGTAGCAGTGCATGAGTTAGTGCTTGGGTCATTGCATGAGTGCATGGGTACTGACTGGATGAGTAGAGTAATGCAAGGAGAGTGCACGGTGAATTTATAAGTGCTTCGGTTTTGGCGGAGTGATTGGATAAGTACATGGTGCTCGCTGGGTGATCGGAGGAGTGCATGGGTAGTGACAGGGCGATGGCTGGACTGCATCAGTAGTGCTCAGAGTATTGTAGCAGTGCATGAGTTAGTGCATGGGTCATTGCATGAGTGCATGGGTACTGACTGGATGATTAGACTACTGCAAGGAGAGTGCATGGTGAATCTATAAGTGCTTGGGTTTTGGCGGAGTGATTGGATAAGTACATGGTGCTGGCTGGGTGATTGGAGGAGTGCATGGGTAGTGACAAAGAGATGGCTGGGCTGCATCAGTAGTGCTCAGGGGATTGTAGCAGTGCATGTGTTAGTGCCTGCATCATTGCATGAGTACATGGGTAGTGACTGGATGATTAGAG